>CM077504.1:20855971-21076159 GCA_039654745.1 Houttuynia cordata
GAGAATCTATTGGGCCTTACATTTATATAGGTGAAAACTGAAAAGTGTGTAGGCTTGGGATACTGCCCAAGTCTGCGCTTTTGAAAGAGTAATCGTTTTCTCTTGGTTCCCTCAAAAAACAAAACAAGTGATACCAAGGGACGGGGTCGAATGCACTAAAGAATAGCTGTCCAAACAGGTGTCTTCATCATGTTTAATTGTTTCTTGTTTATCTTTCACTTATAATAGTTTCTCCTACCAAGCAACTATGTATTTGGTTCAACAAAAAAAAAACAACTATGTGCTTGATTGAGTTTGATTATGGTTTCGGAGTTCGGACTTCGGGCACATTGTGACCCATAGGCCTATACATCACCTCCTCTTCCCTGGCAGTCTGTTATCTGTTCTTTCCACCATTCAATAAAATCACCATTTTGCTAAATAGAGATATTGGGACGGAGGGAGTAACATATGTTTTCATCAAGAACTACATAGTAGTACTGAGCTAATATAGGTGCTGTTTACTTCAATGGCTTTTTCATACTCCCTCTTGTCACTTTGAATTGAGACGATCACATGATTTGTTATTTTATTGAGATGTGGGGTCCACAGCAAAAGCATATACTCTGAAAAGCCCTGCCTCTCTCTCTCCCGACGTTTCCTACTCCCAGAGCCCTCCTTCTCTATAAAATAAGTAGGGCTCTAGGCGCGAGCTCTGAGCCCGAGTGGAGAAAGCATTTCAGAGTGAGAATAAGTAGGGAATGATACCATCTAATTTTGGTATGCATATTTTGCTAATTGTCTCAATTACAAGTGACTGGAGAGAGTATGAAAGAATGATTATAAGCCTCAACCACATGCTATTCACTGTTATGTATATCATACTGTGTAGAAGACTACTCGTCAAAAGAATTGACCATTTTTGCCAGGTAAGCAAAACTGTATTAGCTCAGAAGAAGATTGCTAGCACTATGACGGTTACACGAGAAGATCCTTCCCGGATCCAGGTCTAAATTACCTGCAAAGTGGGGGCCACGGGAAAGTGATACAAACCTAATCAGTACAAAAGATACTAAACCAAACGGATTTTTTTATACAATAAACCTAACTGATTAGCATCGCTATTTGGTAATACAAATTAAAAGAGCAAGTGACCAACTAGGAACAGAAGTGCACCGGTCCAATATAGAACAGAAACCATGCTGTTTCCTTTTATTATATTATTTTTAAAAACCGTGCTGTTTCTTGGCAGTTGATGCTATTTATGCATTCATGTTATCTTCTCAAGGTTTCAAGTTTCAACTTCTGTCTTTTTCCAGGAAGAAACACTCTAGACTTGTTAATGTTTGCACTTCTCTATGAGCTCCACTCATAGTTAATCAAGTCTCAATAGGAAAAGAATAATGCTTTGACCTGCTTTGTAGACCGGCCAGCCATGCATGTGTATCTGTTATCTTATGCATTCATAGATGGGAAAAGTTTAAATAAAATCACTCTCATATAACTTATATGAGGACACTTCATGTCGTAGCCATTGAATCTTGATCTGACAGCTACAAGGGTGAGTGATGAGTGATGGTTCACACTCACCTACCCAGTGATTTGATACCCACCGTCGGATCAGAATCCAATGACCCAAAAGATTGGCTTTATGCTCCTTATATGAGAACGATCTCATATAAACCGATCTCTTCATATATTCCTTACCTCAATCTCTCAGTTTAGCCTGTGAACAGTCTAGGCAGGCCTTTGGGTTTTGAGATACGATTTTCTAATTAATTCAAATCGATTTAGTTCCTAAAATCATGTTCTCCGGGACCTAGAAATTCCCTTCTCATTAAGTTGGTGGGACATCTACAGCCTACGGGCTTCTCGATTGACACACGGAAACAATTTTATGTTTGTACAAATATATTACTATAAATTGTTGAAAATGCAAAAGTATCTACTCATTGACCTTGGGGAACCTCCCCCAAAGAACAGAAGGAGTATTAAGGGGCCGTTTGGGGCGTAAATATAAGCAAATATCTACAGTGGATTTTCCAGATCCACTGTAGCATCCATATTTTTTTCATATCCAGTGTGAAACACGACCTGAGGTAGAAAATCCACTGTAGCATCCATGTTTTTTCCATATCCAGCGTGAAACACGACTTGAGGTGTTTCAGCTGGATATGGACAAAACATGGATGCTACAGTGTAGCAAAACATCCACTGTTTTTTCTACAGGGTGGGGCTGTGGATGTTTTGCTTTTCATCAAGCCCCAAACGGCCCCTAAATACTCTCATCTGATCAGTTGAGGAACCAAGCACACAAGACACAAGAAAACAATTTTATGTTTGTACCCATATATTACTATAAATTGTTGAAAATGCACAAGTATCTACTCAGTGACCTTGGGGAACCTCCCCTAATTAGTTTAGAAAGCATAATATCACTATCTCCAGAGTTTTTTCTATATTACCTAACGCCACTACCCTTCTTCTCATATTACATGGAATCTTTCTGTTCCTTCCATATTGCCTAGAAATTACCCAAAATACCCTCAGCTGGAGTAGGTATAAGCATGACTACACCGCACCCTGAGTCCTCATTTTAACGCTTCGCCGGTGCATCCAGTTGGGGAAGAAGACATTCCGACGAAGCTCCGTCCAGCATCGCGGTCCATATTACTGCCGGTGCCGTCCAACCCAAAAAAGAAGATCTTATGCTAGAAAGAGGCAAAGCCAGCAGGAAAGACGGGCAAAGATATCTGTACGCAAAAAACAACTGTAACGGAGACATCGTACAATAAAAATGGTATGTCAAGTTTAAATACAACGATTTTTACATTGAAAAATGATTCCAAAGAAAAAGTTGAAAACTTGGCTATGTTATCGTGTGTGCGTGCACACGACTATAATGAAAGTCATGTGCCCGTACACAACTCATACACGATGGTTTTTACTCGTATACGGTTTTAAACTTTATGGGTTTTTAATTATTTGGGGATTGTACTGTCAGGTAGTTATGTAAAAGATACTTGTGTGCTTACACTACGATGGAGTATTTAGAAATTTTGATGGGTACGTGGTCGAAAAATTGAAGCTCATGACTATTGACACACAAGTAAAGTACTTGGAACTGTTAAAACAAGTGGAAGAAAGATTACTGTTGAAGTCTGCATCTGGTAGATTGTCTTTGCTATATCTTGTTTCATCTAAATCCCTGTACATCCTTGAGGACAATAAAGACCTGGAGACAATATTTCTCATTTACAAGCGAGGCACAAATGGAGTATTGGACCTGTGTGTATAGAGGACTTGCACTGGCAATAACGTGGTGACTTCCACTGGTAATAAGGAAATGAATTACAATGCAAAAAAGGAGGACAAGAGGATACCAGAGGCAGAAGTGAGGCCGACCAGTAAGATTTGAAATCCACACAAATTCACACACACTAATTGTACAAGTTATGTTCTCGAATACACGACCTGACTTCCAGTCGTGTACACGAGTTGTTCTCATGTGTTCCATTTCTATTTGTTCTCACAGATTGGGAGAAGGTAATGAAATTCTGAAGGATGCATTTCTTGATGAAGACGAAAAGCAATTTCAAATCAATGGATTGAATGGGGAAGAAGATGAAGATGCAGGAGGCTATCAATACTAAGAGCAAGTTGAAAATGAAGAGTTCTTCGATGACGAGGAATTACCGTGGCCAATGGATGAGTGGCATGAGCCTTTTACACAACCAAATTTTTTGCAAACAGATCCTACGGGAAGAGACCCCTCTGTGTCAAGGATAGAACTCTAACATGCAGTGAAACCATCCACTTCTAGAGTTCCTACGGGAGGAGACACATCTAAAGGGAAGTCTGTCGTGTCCGATAAGTAAGAATTAGAGGACGATGAGTTCCTTCATATTGAAAGTGATAGTGGTTGGGATTGGGGCACTTATTCTTCTTTTGCCTATTCTTCAAAACCTTATGAAGAAAAGATGATGTTGAGCGGCAATTTGCAACCAAACGATTTCGGGGCACAACTTGCGTTAGGGACTAGGTTCGAAAGCATCAAGCAGTTCAAAATGGTTGTTACTGATTTGACAATCAAGAGGAAGCTCATGTTCAAAGTGGTGGATGAAAACAAGGACACATTTGCTGCAACGTGCAAGGTTCTAGGGTGTAAGTGGTACATATGGGCTTCAAATAGACTTGATGGAGTAAGCGTGACAAAGAGGGAAGAAAGGCATATATTTGACACAAAGATAAGTTCAAAAGATTATCCTTTGGCTTCACACCTGTGGATTGCATGGAAGTGTCATGGCCTCCAAAAGGATTCAAATTCCGTCAAAACTATGACCTCCTGAGCTTCAAAAATGACGGCAAATCCCGCTTCCTGAATTAGTTCAACGCATCTTTAGTTACGCTGTAGAAGGACTACACACTTTTTCAGCACTCCGGGCTGACAATGCATCCGAACAACCGGTCGCGCTTTATAAGTTCTCTTTAAGGGGTCTCTAAGGGCGCCTTCTTCTTCTTCGCGCTCTTCTTTTGCTCTCGCGGCGCAAGTATAATTTCCTGATCCTCCTCCTCATCCCTTGGTATTTGGTCGACGCCCCAAAAATTCTTGACCTCGATCGGAGTGCGGAAACCTTTAAGTAAACCAATCAAAAGCCGAGATAGGAACCTTGGGACACGACCGAATACTCGATCACTCGGGTCAATTACATCGTCTTGAAAGAACGTGTAATCGACATCACCACGCACTCATAACAAAACTCAGAAATTAAGAACTAAGAAATTCTTCATCCAATTTCAAATAACATTGTCAATGTAGCAAATGATTCCTACTTAAATTGTTACGGCAAGTCAATTAAAATTGTCACACAAGCATCAAATCCAGACACACCCTGACCAACACTAATAAAATTCTAGCAAAAGAAATACGATAAATAAAAGCAATTATTCAAAAACGTCCTCCACGCATCCGCTGTGCCTTTTCAAGCTGCAAGGTCCTGGCTTACTGATCTTTAAAGCTTGCATCATAGGATGCATGAATATTTCATAGAAATATCCAGTAGGATGTAAAAACCCACTAGGAAAATAAAATAGGATATGAAGAATAGATCATTCAGATAATCAAGAATATAATCTCTGAAAGGCCAATCAAAGGTTTACTTTACATGAACAGAAAGGTCAAATAATAACAGTCCCAAAGCACAAATTTAGGGAAATAATAATCTCAATAAGACTCCAAACAAATATCGGTATAAGGAGATAATGGTCAAAATACCAAAGGCTCCAGGCATCTATAGTGCAAGGAGTTACAATTTCTGCTCGCTGAATATGCCACTCGAGTGGCTATTGACTAGTCTCATCCTAGAGGTTCTCCCTTCGGAACCCGGCCATGTGTCTAGGATGCTAGCCCCATCAGTGTTTACGGACACTATAGTCGGAGACTGAAGACCTTCCGTAATGTCAACCAGTCTAAACGTATGTATGTGCCTCCCTTCAGGCAGTAAGGAACCCAAGTTCCATAAATATCGGAGATCACTACGGATCTAGCAATGGCTCGTGAGCATACTATAAGTCCACTAGAAGATCTTCAAAAAGAACTCTTGTGGAGAAATAGGTCAATGTCAAACTGGACAATGATTCAATAAAAGTAAAGGTCTCAACTTTTTCCAAGAGTAGGGTAACTCTTACCACAATGACTCACTCATGGAGTATAGAATAGAATATCAAGTCTCTTGACAATGAATGACTCACTCTCTGGATTGTAATATATAATCGCTCTTAGTAGCATAAAGATCATCATAAGAACACAACTTAGATTTCAAAGTCTGACCCAAGGTTGACTCACTGTAGGAGTATAAATAAATTTCACTCGTTGATTACATATCATGCATCACATCTTTACCTTTGATAAGAATATCACTTATGTCTAGAGTTGTATTATCTTTAATATCAAGATGGTTTTTAGGAAGGTTTGATTTCCAATTGAATACTCAAACCGCCTCCACACTGCACAAAGGAAACAATAATCGTCTTGACTCCAAGGTACACTGACTCCTCCCAAAGTCTTAACTTCTTGGACTCCCTTACTTACTACAGCAGTACCTAAGAGGTCTTACCATAATGTATTAGTATTATTTAGATCAGATTACATCATATCATAAGTAGTAGTACTTATTAGAGCTTTAAAACTCTAATTCCAGTAAACTGTTTTATATGTATAGCCCACTTAAGACTGACCCCACTGTCAACACAGAAGGACTCTGACTCTGAAACATTTACAGCAGATAGTCCTATGAGTCTAGATTATAACCTCACTGACAATGTATTTTTCTAATTTTTACACATTTAATTACGGTTTTTATACTGAGCACTGTCGGCGCCGGAACAGTCCTGGCCGAGAAGACATTACTTGCTTATATTAAGTAATCTCGTATTAATACTTATTAATCATGATAATATAACCTTAATACCCTTAATTAATCCCCTCCTAGAGTAATTCTAGACTCTGACACGTTCTAGATTTAATGATTTCATGACTTTAGTTGCTGTTAAAACCTTAAGCTAGACCCAAGTCATAACCCTTACTCTAATGAAGCTTTTAATATCATTAATACATCCTTTAACCATATTGAACGATTAAACCAGAACATTACATAATAAAGAAGAGAATTTTATGACCTCCCACGTTCAAGAGATATGACCATATAGATATTTCTATCAAAGGTTAGCATGTATGCACTAGCACGATGCATTAAACAAGACATATCAACATGTATACTCTTATTTGATAAACAACAAAGAATCTCTCATGAATCAACATTAATACAACCTTTACCACTAATATAATATCAATAGGATCAGCAAATAATCATGAAAAGAAAGAAGCAAAAGAGTTTAAATCAGATTGGTTAGGAAAAGCCATCTTACCAACACGACGTATGCACAATGCACTCCAACGTGTAGCTCCTTCACTCTTCTCCGCGACGATGCCTTTACTCCTTTGTTCCAACGTGAGATATGGGTGAAAGAAGAGATGAAAGGTTGCTGAAGTTGATGGGAAAGAAGAAGGAAAAGCTAGGGTTTGCACAAGTCGTCCAAGTGCTTGGCGTGCAATGGCATGGGCCAGCCTCCTCCTTGGCTTTTATAGCCAATGCCTCCTTCAACTAGGATATCTCCTAATTAGATCCTTCCTGATCCCAAATCCCAACTTACCAATAAAAAGCCTTCTACAAATAGGTGAAGACGTTCAGCAATAGAGATCTCCCAATTTGTTAGGATTTTAATCTTTTTTGTTAAGATATTACCTTATCAAGACTACTCCTCCTACAACTAGGAAACTACCAAATCTAAGCCAACCAATTGGACGCCCCCTTGCACATGACGTCCCCTTCCTATTGGTTGATAAAGATGCTCTAATCACTTTCTTTTAATTAATATTTATCTTCATAATTATCTCAGCTGAAAAGATAACCTTCCGATTTACCGCAGTACTTATCTTATCCACCACGATTTGGTCAAACCATAGATTTGCACCAAGATTTACTCCAATCAACTCGAGATCACTCAAACCATCTGAAGATCACCTTATGATAAGTCACCCACGTTTATAAGTCACCCTTGGGCCAGTGCCACATGGCTCAGCTCCCAGGTCCTACGTCTTGGCTTGAGTCCTACTCGTACATGCCTCCGATGTCCCGCGGTTGCACAACTCGATACACTAACTCGCGTACGCCACAAACCACATATCAAAACCAAATCCAATTTACCAATTAAGAGTAATCCGCTGAACACATTCCCTGGCGCCTGGCCCCACTCCTGGCGTCAGGTGTTGTGCCCAGCACCAAGACCAACCCTCGCATCCTAGTTTTCTACTACTATTAGCCATGCGATTATTAAGTTATTTCACATCATAAAAGTCAAATAACACATTAAAGTACATCGCACAACCAGAAATCACATCAGACAACATGACTTTCCTATTTTAGAACAGTTTCCTAAAATAGAAACTTTTAGTTAACATATCAATTTTTCGGGTATTACAGTTTGAGTCATCTCTTTGTGCATTCATCTGCAATGAGATAGGTAGAAATAAAAATGAAACATAGCGTGTACACAAAAACATGAAGATAGTAAAGTCATGCATGCGCACACACGACTTTATATTATATCGTGTACACAAAAACACGAAAACAGTAAAGTCTTGTATGCGCATACACGACTTAATATTATAGCATGTACACATACACACGCTAGCATAAAGATGTGTTTTCACATACACACGCCACAATAATATCGTGTATGTGCAAACACGCCTTGGGATACAGTCGTGTGCGTGCATACACGTCCTAGGAAAAAGTCGTGTATGCGCTTACATACCCTAATCCAAATAAAAAATTGAAAAGTTAGATCTTCTCATAAAAAAATAGTAAGGATTGTACCTTATCTATTCTCCGGGTGTATTTCACTTCCGATGAGGCGTCGTTGCCCAGGAAACTCTTCATGCTGATTTTCGTCTTTGTTCGCCTGTGACACAAGGATGTTTTCCACTGGCCAACTGAAACCCTATGTCTTTCCCACTGTTCTTCGCCGCCAAATCACTCTTTTGCCTTCAGCCTGCTGGAAACCTTGGTCGGAAATCGCTCACTAGCATGTAATCACTCGAAATCGCTCACTACGCAGGTTACAGGGAGCCGTGGGGGGATGTGAGAGACTCCAATTTGCCGGAAAATCGTCACCTTTGCTTGTTATGAGCTAGCCGAGGGGGGCGAATAAGAGCATTTTCGGTAGTCAAGGTGTTAATTCCAGGCTATATGGGATTTCACTAGAAAAACTAGGTAATATAGAAAATTGGGTAGTGGTGCCAGGTAATATGGAAAAAATTCCTCTCTCCATCCAAATATATGTGTCCTCATTAGAAAATCAAAATGATCTAAAATTAGTTCATTTTGTTTTTCTAATGAGCACATATTTTTGTGGACGGATGTAATAACACGTTTCACTTTGATTACATAATGTGTTTTTTTTTGGGTAATTTTGATTACATAATGTTAGAGCCAAAATAACAAATCCGTATAAGACCACTATTAAAATGATTAGAATTGCAGCAACTATTGCTAATACAATAAAACTGCACCAGTCCAATATATAGAACAAAAACCATACCGAGTCTGTCGAAGTTGCCAAAAGGATTTGGAGACTGGCAGATCAAGTTACATTGCTAAATTTAAAAGTTGTCGAGTTTTTTTGTTAGTATTACGATTTTAGCCAGTTTTGATAATATATCATCAAATCAATGGTATTTTATAGCTTGAACCAAATTCATGATGCCATTTGTTTTATAAAATTGGCATGAGGATAAATTGGCAAGAACCTACCAAATAAGTATAATATTCCAAAAAAAGTTTTCCAAGGTGCAAGTTCAACAACATTTATTTTTTTAAAATAGCAAATTCAACAACAGTGACATGCTAATTTGCAAATCCCTCGAAAAAATATTCATTTCACCTTCCCAGGGACTTTTGACTTCTTTCTTTTCCCAAGAAAAGTAAAAGACTTCTTACTTTCTTAGTGTTTTGCACTTCTCTATGAAGCTATTTATAGTTAGAGGATGGTTTACATGAGAACGTTCTCATACAAGGAGCATGAGGCCAATCTTTTGGGCTATTGGATTCCGATTTAATGATTGGTATCAAATTAGTAGGTAGGTAAGTGTGTCAAATCAGTGAGTAGGTGAGTTACTTGTAGTTGTTTCTAACCATCAGATCAAGATCAAAAGGCTACTAATGGAATTGGCCTCGTATAAGCCAAATGCGAGTGATCTCATTTAAACTTTTCCCTTATAATTACACATAAATATCAAAGAAAAAACAAGTGCATTGACCTGCTTGTTAGGCCATGTAGCCATACATACATATACATATATATCCCTTTGGGAGATGATTTTTTGTTTACATCAAATCAACGTGCCAGTTTTTAACACCATGCCCTCAGAATTCTCTGTGACCTAGAAATATATTTTTTGACAATTAAAATTCAATGAACCCAGAATCCCAAAACGAAAGGAAACAAGAAGAAGCCACATTTACATAAGATTTTAGGTTGGTGGGATATCTATGTATACGCCACATTTTTTTTTTGTCCTGTGTGAAACAGCTTACATAAAATACAATTTACATCTATAGGTAAGCTTATAGAAGAGATTGAGAGCTCTCGATGACGAATCAAATCACTCGACATTTCTTTTCTCAAGGGATACCATAGAAAGGGACGTTCAAAGTGACAATTCTCATATCTTGAACCTGATTAGATTATCATAACACACAACAAAAGAATTATTATCACTGTGTTTATTTTATATATGTAATACGTTGATGTCACTATCTTTGGCGAACTCTGAGATGCTCAGAACAGTACCATCATCTTGTGTGTCCTCTTTTGGATTTTTTGGTCACTTTTGGAATGAGCCTGATAGGCTGTGGAGAACTTAAGCTTCTCGCTTTATAAGCTAAAGTTACTGTAGATGGTAAAATGCAGATGGTACTATCTCTTGACTGATCTTCGAGGACCTCCCAGTTTGTCTGGAAAGATAAAAGATTAACACGTTGCTGTTTCCTAGACTTTTTACAGGCAAAATAGCCTAGACAGATGCAATTCCAGAGTCCCTACGTCTAGGGATGGAACCGGGGCGGATTTGGGCCGGGTCACCACGGGTCCAGTTTCAAGGACCCGGACCCGCCCCGGTACCAGAACTTAAAACCCGGACCCGCCCCACCCCGGTACCAAAATTTTTATATTTTTAATGTCATATATATTAAACTATTAACTCATTTAATTTTTTATTAATAATATACATTCATAACAATTCAAGAGATACGAGTGCTTTTGTCTAAAAAATATTCATAAAAAAAATAAATATGAGTCTAAGTATATGATATATATATCATATACCCGAGTCGGGTCCGGGTTTTACATGAAAACCTGGACCCGACCCGACCCGATGGATCGGTTCCTCTTTCAAACCCGGAACCGGAACCGGGTATTGCATAAGCAATCCCAGAACCGGCCCAAGTTCCATCCCTACCTACGTCCATTGAATTAGCTTATCTGCATTTGAAAAAACACCGATCCGCATTAGATGGCTGACTTTGCTCCCTCAGACAGGCTTTACTGGATGGAGGGAGAATTACTTTTATAAATGATTTATGGGTATTTTTCTATGGCTAATGCATTTTGATTGACCCTAGGAAGCACAAAATCTCCAAAACCGGAGCCGGTAGCCCCATCAGTTGCGGCTGCATGTGTGTTCTACCTTCATATCAAATGCCAACTATTAATTACTTTAGTAGTCTTTCCTACCTCAAGCCAACAATAAACAAATGTTTATTTTCTAATGTAATTAAACTTTTAATTCAAGAACTATAATGAAATATGCCTAAATATATATAAAAATAATATTTAGTACAACTCTGTCCCCAAGAGAAATTATGCCCAAAATTATCCCACGCAACACTTTTTTTGGGGGGCTTGTGCATATTAAGTGAAACTCATTTCGTCCCCATAGTATTAGGGCTGCACCAAAAACCCAAACCCGACCCCAACCCGGATGGAACCGACCCGACATTGACCCGGGTCGGGTCCTATCTCGGGTAGGGTCGGTTCCAAGGTTTTAAAACCCGGGTTCAATCTCGGGTCGGGTCGGGTTTTGCTTTAAAATACCCAAGAACCGACCCGATCCGAGATATACCATTTAAATCACTTATTTTTTAATATATATAATTTTTTATTTTTATTATAATAATATAAATTATATTATTAAAGATTTTTATAATTATATTAATTATTTTATTAAAATCTCTGGTTTTATCTCGGGTTCTCGGGTAGAGTCGGGTATTGTGGGTTTTATCTCAGGTTCGGGTCTGGTTTGGATTCTCGGGTTTTATCTCGGGTCCGGGTCGGGTTTAGGAATCTCGGGTCCTATCTCGAGTAGTGTCGGGTTTAGCAAAACCCAACCCTACCCGACCCGAGATGCAGCCCTACATAGTATCCGACATCTCTAATCATGGTTTCCATTATCTTCTAAAGGTCACTTTTCCAGCGTTGCAATTTTTTAATGCAATTTCTATTTCTTTTTTTTTCCTTGTATCACCATTTTCATCCCAAGCCTCCAAGCCGTTAAGTTCCAAAAATGGGTTCAAGCTATTTGTCACTCATGTTTCCCTTTCCATGATCCGTTTCCCATTTTGTTAACTATGTTTAAGGCCTTCGGGCCTTTCCCAATGGGTTGAGATATTTGAGGCACAAAACATTTCTCGCTGATATTTTCATTGTATGATTTATTTTTCCCTGTCCCCTTTTTCCTTCAATTTTTTTATAAGAAGAATAACCTCTACCAAGACACCCATCCCCACACAAACCACCCCAAAGTGCCACAAGCCCGACTCAAACCTGAGACCTCATGTTGCAACCGAGCGAGGTCCAACCACCACACTACTTAGGTGATTGGCTCTCCGTTTGTTCTTAGGCCACTTGTTAGATATATTTTGTATGTTCTATTCTTTTTCTTATCGATCCATAATATTGGTTGCATATATAGTGTTCTTCTTAGTTGCCTACCTGCGTGTGCATCGTGCACCTGCACTGCCATTGTAGAGCATGTGAATACTTTCAGACTTCAGTGGATCCGGAGCACGGAAGCAGGTAGCAATTCAAGTTACTAAATGTACTGATGATTGTTCAAGATGGAAATACAGGATCCTACCAGTTCAGTCTAAAAGAGCAAATAAATTCACTTCTACTGTTCCATCATGTTATTGTTATTAACAACAACATACGAGAAATTACTATTTGCACTTGAATATTCCATGTCCTAACTAGGACAGGATCTTGCACAAATCTTTGGATAGACTGTTCCAAGTATAAAAAAGCAACATATGAAGGTCGTAGGGACAAAGTCGCGATCTTAATCCTCCAACTATTTGCGGCTACTAGGCATTGGGCCACTGCACATGTATCGCTTGTTACAATGGCATTCACCCATGTGCCTTGAGGGGCACCTCCCCAGAATACACATATAGAGGTGTATATATATGTGCTCAACCATGGACAGCCATTGACAGAGTTACTAACATAAACCTAGAAAGAAAAACAAAGGTTAGTAATATAAGCTCCACGCATCTGAGTGTGTATTGGGGACATTTGGTAGAAGCGATATGTGGCGCTCATTAAATGAGGGGTAGGAAAGTTTCACTGCCCCACCGCCTGCCCACATGATCCATTGGATGCCGATCAAAATGGTTGTGGTGTACAATATTATATTGGGATCTATATCCAATCTGGTGTTCTTTTTAATTTAAGGGGTGCCCGAATCCTTAGAACATGACTAGAAGGGGCAGGACAACTAGCCTCTTAGAGCACTGCACACCGCAGCCAATCCCCTCAGGTGTGTGTATGCCCACACAACATATACACCCGTTGAGTCGGGATATAATCCATATGTGGTCTACAAAGTGGGGTTCGCATTCAGGACAAGGGCACCATTACACCAACACCTAGTTGGTTTGGCATCCCTCCATACTACGTACGTTAATAGTCCTATTTGGCTCTTGAAAATGAAATAAATCAGTTTACTCCCTCCGTGCAAATGAAGCATGTCTGCATTTGGAGAAATACAGCTGACTTTGATCGTTACAACCAAAAGGCAAAAACATGAGGCCCTCTTTTCTTGTATGGGCCTTGGAGTCCAAGAAAATTAAGTCATTTTCAAATGCAGACATACTTGATTCGACCGAGGGAGTAAATAAAGAACTGTTAATATTGAATGGATGGAGTATTTTTTATAGAATACATATTAACTTTTTTCCTCCTAATATTAACTTCTTACACTTAATTTTTTATTACGGTATGGGATCAAAGGGAGGGAATCATGGCAATACAATCAGGGAAAAGCGTTTAAATTACAGTGGGAAGAAATGTATTTCAAAAAAGATATTCTCAATTAGAACGTTTCCATTCCTTGAATCATCAATCGAGACCTTCCTTTCTTTACCGTCCCCGAAAAGAATCCTCGTCACAACTTGTTACACTTGAATTTGCCAGAGTTATATAAGATTCCACTAAAATACTAACATAGGCAGCTTGTGCCTTCAAAAAATATACGAAGGACTCGGTATAAATATATGCAAGGGGCGGTAACTATAGGCTCCCCAAGACGAAAGTTTAGTGAATAAGACATTAAAATAGAAGAGAAAGAAGACAGAGAACCAGGTGAAAGAACAAAAAAACATGGAGTGTTCATGTGATCAATCATTCAAATAATTGCCCGGCCGGCTGAAATGAGTGACCAATATGTGCATCACAGATTGAAGATGGCGATTGGCAAAATAAAATTTGTGCCAATGCACTATAGATTTGAGAAGAATGGTGATGAATAATGTCCAACATTTACAAATTTGAAATACAAAAATAAATGTAAAGCTACCCAGATGATCAGCAACCCGTTCTTTTCCAAATTCCGATCAGTCTTTTCTGTACTCTGACTCTTACTCCAATTTGAACTCGGGACGACGCGGCCTTGACTGCTATATCCACCATCTCCATAGATCAACCGGAGCAAAACTGTGCTCGGCTAAAACCCACAAAAGTTTCAGGCGAATGTGGAGAAAATTTTGAAAAAACGAGGTGCTCATGTCTCTATTTCCGCCATTAACGTTGCTCAGATGGTCATACGTTCTCCAGTCGACCAGACCGCTGAGTCTCATTTGGCTCGAACCGGGTTTTACCAGACCGATTTACCAGCGAACCCATGGAGAAGCGGGCGTGACTCGGGCAGCCGGTCTGCGGCGCAGCGTTTGAAGTCGTCCAGGGAGGCGAACCGGCCCGAGCCGGGGTCGGTCCGAGATACGAACCGGAGAATTTCCTCAAAGACCGACTCGTCACAGGGAATGGCGAGCGGACCAGGCCGGTTTGTGAAACCGAATTCCTCCTCTGCCTCGCTGAGGAGCTTCTTGAACACCGGGTGGTTCAGATGAGTGGCCCGGACTACGAAACGTCGGGATCTAGCCCCGACTGCGACCGCAACATGACCCGCGGGCACGTCGAATGGGACGTACCCTGGTGCATCGGCGATCCACGCAGCCGATCTCGCCTTGTTACGCCATCGACGTAGCATTTGCCGGAGGCGGACAATGTGCTGGATCTTGCTGCATTTGCCGAGGCCTCCGCCGGACATTGGGTTTGGATCTTGATTGTAGAAGTGTGGGCAATGAGTAGATAAGAGGGGGAATGGAGGGACGGCTGAGGAAGGGTTTATATAAAGTTTGGACTAGAGAAATGCCCCTACTTTAGGGAATGTATTTCATGAAGTCCATGTAACTTAAGGCAGTAGGTAAAGCTAACGGCAGTTAAATTTGAGAGCTGCGGTTGTGACTGGGGGAATAGGAGGTTGGTGAGAGGCTGTAATTGGATTTGATGGGAGATGAGCCCACAGCCATTTTTTGGACTAGGGGAGGTCACTTGGGAAAGGAAATAAAAGGCCTGCCAGCTAAAAAATGGAGTTTAATTACTGTTGTTGCCAAGTATGGTCCTTGTCATGGAAATATATAATGTCGTCTTATGCAGATTTTTTACTTGTAAAATTCATGAATGGTGGTTTTTAGTGAAAGATTGACTCAATAGAATAGGAAAGAATATATTACTAGAAGATATACATTTGGAAGTTGAAAGAGTTATGCTATACTGTGGTCGTCTTTTCACGCAGATTTCTCAGCATTGGGGGGAGGGCCAACAGATCAAAACCAATGAAAACTGTGGGCCCTACCCAAAGCTCGGAAAGCCGCCTGTAAAGGCGAATGGGTCATACATTTTTTCATGTTGAAAATGCAAACAAGAAAACTTTGTTGTTTGGCGTTTAAAATACTGTATATCGAGATAGTGACTGGAGATTATTTTTTCTTATAAAATTTTAATTTAAGAAGTAGATAAAACTTAAAGAATGTTATAGGAGAATAATTGAAACTAGTAGAGATTTTAATTAGATGGGCTTATGGTCCATGGGAGGCTAACATTTGGGGTGAAGTTCTAATGCAAGAAATAAAACTCATTGCATATATAGATAAAATTTAGGTCATGTTGGTAAGCCATAAAACAGATCAGCTATTAATTTCTTACATGAGCATTTTCTAAGAAGTCTTATGGACATATTAGATATAAAAAATATCGAGCTATACGAAAATTATGATCACACCAGCTACCTGGATTACCTTTTTCTGACTGCATTGAGGAGCATTGATTGAGTTTTAACAAGTGATATAATTACTTCGTTAAGCTTCCAAGGTTGAAAATATCCACATGCAAAAGCAGGAAAAGAGCAGCCCTAAATGTTTCCCTTTTTAAAGTTGGCTAGACAAGAGCACAAGCCTGGAGTCTGAGCAGAAGATGCTGTTTACTTAAAAAATATAAACAAGAATATGAGATAATAGTAGCAGCTATTCTTTTACAATACTAATTGTTAGTTTCAATTTAAAGTAGAATTTTCTCCAAGCACAACCCATGTGCAAGTGACCTTCTACACATCTTATTCTTTTAATTGCAAGCAAAACTGCCTTAACGCCCACAGTGAAAGTAAATAATGAAAAAACATTACTGACTCTACACTTCAAGGTCGTGACGAAATATGTGGAAAAAAAAGTCCAAATATGAAGTGATTAAAAGAGTTGACTGACCGATTTGTGCATGTTTTTTACTTCAAAGTCACACACGCCATATATTTTTTGCAATTAATAGTGCAAGATAATAATATGAAATAGTTAATATAAACATACAAACATTGTGAAAAAATGAAATAATCCCTCCATCCAGAATTATAATTAACATTTGGTTTTTTCAAGTGAACAAATTTTAGTTCATTTTGAAAAATCTTATGTTCAAATTAGTTTCGGACAGATGGAGTGCTTATGTGCTGGTCATATATACATGCCGTTAGAGATCTGGATGATGACTTGCTTGTAGGGTTGGTAGAGGGGATTGGCGGGGGATATGGTGCTCTAAAAGGTCAGTTTCCTAGCCTTTTTAGTCGATCCTAAGGATTCAGACGCCTCATTAGAAAAATAAAACATTGGACATATAATTTCAACAGTGGATTTATAATTTCGATGCTGGAATCGAAATTTCGATTTTCTAATATTGCAGTTTTTCTTTCTGATACATAATTTTATTTATTCTTTAGAGAAAAAAAAGAAAATACAGAAGAAAAAGAGGCGTTCTCACGTTTTGTTTTTCCTAAGAGGAGGTACATGAGCGGCGATTATTTGTACTCCAAAGTGCACGGCTGGCTGAAGTCAAGCTAAAAATGCCCGGTGACAGTTCCACCGGTGGCTTGTACGGCCAGCCAGTCTACCAAGTTGGAAGAATCCTCCATGCCCGTTAAATTAGGAGCTAATCACGCATTTGGCTTTTCCCTTATCCACTATATGGATAAAATAATGCATCCATGCCAGCAATGGCCTGTGAGCATGCATAAAAAATGCGTTCATGCTCATTCCAAGCTTGGTGCATTTAGAGTCATCTAAGTGCCTACTAATTGATTTGTAAGGATCATGTTGTTAAAAACCCGCCCGCTGCCACGGGCAGTCGGCTCGGAATCAACCTAGCCCGGTTAGTTTACTGGGACTGGCGATTGACGATCGGACTTCTCTAGCCTGGTTAAACCACATTTATGCCCGGTTGAATCTAAAAATCTCGGACACGATCACAAATCCTAGTAGGTGCTGCGTCAATTTCAATAATACTGGTGTGAAGCAGTGCCAAATTCAATTTTGCATTTTGGAGTTGAGTGTAAAATAACATGAATTTTTTTTATTAATAAGGGTGACACTGTTGGGCAAAATTAGGAATATGAGCCAAAGGCTTGAAGCATGGACCCTTTCATTCAATATGCGTGCCCACAAAGGTAAAACCTATCGGTTGGTATTAGTGTATTCTATGTTAGAAATTGACTTGAGAGTTTCCATAACGGGGAGACGATTAAGCAAGTCATGTGGACTTAGAGCTTCAAAGCATTTAATTGGTCTAGCTTTCTAGTCAATTGAGCAGATTTTAGCTGGGACAAGAAGCGACTTAACACAAAAATTTGTCTAAGCAGTTTCTGGCACGAAAGATGGTAGCTTGAAGATTTCATGCTAAAAACCAAAGTAGAGCCCAGAAGATGGATGTGGCTGCCTACCTTTCTTCGCTGCATCAAGTAGAATAATCAATAATGTCATTAGATTGTAAAAATTACTCCCAAATTGATCGTAACAAATTGTAATTTTAATCTTACTTTTGCTTTGTAATTTGTATCACCCATTAGCCACAAAATAAGTTAGTTTTTTGGTATCGTATATTGATTTACATACTAAATTTGAGCTTGCGGGAGTGCGAATATCTAATGTAACCTAAAGGGAACTTGTTTTAATTACTGGTGTTCAGGAACAAAAGCAGTTAGATCACAAGGGCCCCACATGATCCAAGGACTCCAAACTCGCAAACATTTTGGTGCGGGTATATGCAACATGGGGTTTTCCATTTTTCTTCGGGTGAGTAGGTCACCACCCCAGGGTTTAGCCAGCCCACCCACCTTATACACAGATAGAGGGAGACCATCGTCTGGGTATACACAAATGGTATACATCCAACGTCTGTGTATAAGGAGTGGGCTGCCTAAGGCTGGGGTGGCCGACACTCATCCCTTTCCTTGGGTGAGGGATGAGTAGTTCGCCACCCCGCGGTTTAGCCAGCCCGCCTCTTTACACGATCAGTGCATGTCCACCGTCTTTGTATGTCCACAGCATTTGCATAGGGGGTGTGGGGTGGCAGAACCGTAAGGAGTAATCCCTTTTTCTTCTCACTGATCAACAGTAAGTAGTGTCCTAAACTGGGTTTGCCAAGTAAAAGTATTGATGCATTTTTTTCTTTTTTGACATCCAAAAGTATTTTCGATTTCCTTACTAAAAAATGTACTTGCCACCTGCTGACAAACTCAATTGAACCCATTGTAGTTCCCATTGTAGTTCCCACACAGTTCCTTTAATGGTAAAGGAGCTGGACTGACCCTTCAATTTAATAATGGACGGTAATTGTGTGGGAACTACAATGGGTTCCCACACAATTAATGCCAGTCCAGCGCTCATTGTCAAAATGAGAGGGAACTATTCTTCTCGTGAGGTGTCTGGGCATATTGTAAGGTAACGGAATAAGTACTACGAATCATGAAGGTGAACTTTGTTAGGGTTTTGACATAGTACACAGTGGAAAACAGCAGACTCCTCCATCCAAATGCGAGAAAAACTCTGGCAACTAGAATTCAAAGAATGAAAGAAGGATAGCCCGGTACTCCCAACGACCGTGCGGCAGTGTAAAGGCTGTGAAGATAAGAGATTGCTTTGATTTCTTTTACATTTCTTTGGCTCTGGTCTCTGCTTGGAAGCTCCACGTGAGAGTCTGCAATTTGCCAATCAAGTGCCCAGACAACAAAGTTATCTGGAGTTCTGTTAGAAAAAAAAGAATCAGATGAAGATTTTTCAGATTTCATCAATTCCCGAGGAACGAGCAGTTCAGACTCCAGAGCTCAGGCATAATAAGTGTTTCTAGTAGCCGCCCATTGTAACTGCCTTCCCTCTACTCTGACTCTGATTTTGAATACTCCAAGTTGGAGGGAGTTGGATTATCATTAGCAAATGTTAGCCATTTATTTATGTTCATGCGTCATTCGAGCCACACGATTTTGCTTCCATAGTCGCCTACAAGTCGAGAAATTATCCAGTGGAATGGTTCTATCATGTGGCCTGTGGAGAAATCCATTCAGTTTTTGACATACACACTAGTTGTACAATTCAGGTGCAGGCAGGTTTTGAATCATCTGCCTGCCCCTGCTATACGCCGGCTCAATACAACAGCTCGTGATGCACCGGGTGCGCATTCTAAGATATGTGACCCTATTCATGTTACCTTTCTTAGTGTGAATTGAACTAAACCAAGCAGTAAACTTATATCAATCTGTTGCACACATCACTTATAAGTCCACGTCCATCCTATCATCAGAAGAGTTACAAATCCCACAATGCGCAACTTGTTCACTTTGATCAGTCACTATGTGAACTTACAATTAGATCATATTTAAATCCTTTCTGAATCTATTCTGTGTAAAAATTTTAAGATAATTAGAAAGTGCCTTTCATTGTACTAATGTACCAACTTTAAACGAATATGCTCAATAAGATGTCAAGTAGCATTGAATTACAATGACACTTTGTTAGTTTCAACTATATATGAAATAAATTATTTCACTAATTGGAAAGCAAACTGTTAACTACCTTAAAGAACATGGCACTTTACACTTCAGCTAATTTAAACTGCATTCAAGATAGAAAACCTTAACTCAGCATCTAAGGGAAAGTGCTAGTTTGCTAGGTGTGCATTCAGTTTCCAATTTCTTTCTCTCAAACAAAGAAGAAAGAAGATGGGTGATGACTGATGAGCCTTTTGGGACCCCCTAAACTAACACTAGGTTGGTCCAACTTCTCCCACGCGTCCCATAACTTCTTTATTCTATAGAAACAGACAAGCTGATTGTGAGAATTGCACATGGGTGAGATAACTCCATTATACATTAAACCAAACAAAGATTCTCCTCTTTCAAGCTTCATCTACAAGGCAAAAGTACGTACTTTTGAGCCTTAGTAGAGAGATTAGAGATAGCGAGAGAGAGAGAGAGAAAAACCTATTCTTTGCGGAAGAAGAGGGAAGAGATTGGAAGGTTGTGCATGCATGGACCTTTGTGAATAAACAAAGAAGCCGCACATGTGCTAAGGCACAAGTCACCCACCAACCTGAGCATCCAACTTTTTCTCAATCTTGGTCTCTGTACCTTGAATACTCATTACAAGCTGAATTTTAATATTTTTAGGGAGTTTGAATGAGGCCAAACGCCCTTGAAAGGAACCCCATACCTGATGATGATTCCTAGACGTGGAAACTCTTGAATGGCTGTCACTGCATTTCAATTTTTTCCTTTTGTAATCTGCCTACACTCTGTGATCTCAACTGAACTCAGTTCAATTATTTGATACAGCAGCAATGATGGGGAAGGTTGGGCAAGGAAGGACATAGGTGGTGGGAATATCTGTACTCACTACTAACCAAAATTTCCTTCATAAATGATTGTGATGGAATCTACATATACAAAGATATAGTTGAGTCTATCTTTATGTGCATGCTGAACTGTTTTTTTGGTTGCTTATTTGACCAGGCATTCTTAGTTTTGTTTTCTCATTCCTGATTATTGTTCTGTATTAGTTTTCTGCAAGTTAACTACAATTGATTAACCAAAGAATTGGCCCTTCAGTAACCCAAAATCAAACAAGCATTACATTTTATATGCAGAATTATTGGAAGACTAATCATTATTTGGTGGGAATTAACTCGGCAGGTTCTTAAATGGGAAGTGGCCAGCATCTTAAATGATTGTAATGAAATTTTGGAAAACAAATATGTGCAGAACAGATGCTTTCTCGGATAAAACTGATTTTCAACTATCATGGAGGCCTTTACACAAAAAAAGGCAGGCTAAAGAAAACTACTCTATACTGGAGGCCCATATATAAACCGTGTCAAAGTTTCACAATAGAAATAGAGCAGATTTTTCCACTAATGGAAGACTAAGCACTGGTTTCTGGACATTTAGACAGTGATCTCATGTGGATCATACCATGCTTTTAAAAAAAGAGACATGAAATTTCCAGTCTTACCACTGTTTAGATTTGTATTTATTAGGAAGTATTAGCCCACCAATGATGGTTTTAGTTTGTCATTTTGGCACCATTATCCCACCTTTCCCCTACTGAATATTGCAATCACTTCAAGCTTTTTTTTTTCACAAGCACTGCAATCATACCCCTCTATGTTAGTAGTTTCAGAAAGTATGTGTAGTTGGCACCAACATGGTTCTATAATGAATAGGCAAGTTGTTAGACTTAATCACTTATAGTAGTGTTTTACCCACCGATCGTGACCCACTGCAAGTTTACTGATTTTATTGTTGAATGAATTTGTACTAACCTTGAGTATGACACCCAATGCAGAAGATTAGTGAGGCAAATATAAAAAATCGAAAGCTAGTAAAGACCCAAGCTACTGGTGGTTCGAAATCATTTGCCGAATGTAGGGAGGAATTGGTATTATTTAGTACAACTTTTTCCTAATATGAAGCAGGGACTTGGCTTTTAACGACGGCAAAAACTGTCGCTAAAAGTCCTTAATCTGCTGCTAAAGCTTTATAACGACGGATTATTTCCGCCGCTGGTCCATTAAGTAGCACTACTAATGACATTTCGACGGAAAAGCTATCGAAATAAGCATCTTTATACCCATAGATAGTTTTATGCAGTAAATATCTATCGTAATAAATTTCAATACTGACGAATGGACATCTGCTAAAAATAATCCACCGCTATGGCGTATTTTTTACGATAGATTTATTTTTGTCGCCAATGACAAATATTATCAACAAATTTTTTCTGTAAAAAGAAATCCGTCGTTAAAAGTCAATTTTATTGTAAGGCACAAAGACCATGTGTAGATGCCCACACAAAATAATAGTGACAATGAGATAGCCCCTAAATTGTTGGGTTGTGAAAAGGGTTATGTCTGCGGTCTTGGACATGGTGTGGTGGCTCCTCCGTCTTCATTAAAAGGGAAGTTATTTGCACAACTCAATGAGGCTACTCATAAGACTGAGATTGCAGAGAGGGAAGCTTTTGAACCCCGCAGTATGCTTGATGATTATAAAAAAGATTTTGAAAAACGCTTAGATGAATGAAAAAAAGAACTTAGGGAGCTGATGGCTTTCATGAGGGAGCAGCAGCACAGTCCTTGGCAAGAAATATTGAGGATTATTTTTTTCTTGCATGAAATTGTCTTAACTATTCTTGATTTTATTTCCTCTATTTTGCATATTCCACTTAGATGAATGGTGATCATTTACATGACTCTATCAAAAGGTAAACATTTGAAATTTCACTTAAATTATCTAAGTAAATTGTGAACTCTAAGCTAAAATTATACTCCCTATTACCCCTTCAGCATGTTGTCATTTAGGCTAATTATGTACTTATTGTATTTATTGTCATTAGGTGGGCTTAAATTGTTCGACAATTAACATTTTGGAGACAACTATGTAATTCCTGTATTTTGTGAATACATGAAAGGTTACAACCTACCAAGGAACTTGTTTAAGTTGTGCTGACGGCCAAAGTCGGCAACCTTGCAAGAGGAAACTTCAAGTTGTGTTGATGGTCAATATTATGTAATTTTTTGTAAATCCAAGAGGAAACTGTAACACCCGAAAATTCTGTAAGTTTACCAAAATTGCTATTTTAGGAAACTGTTCTAAAATAGGAAAGTTTTGCTGTCGTTTTAAAATTTTTTAATCTCGTGTGTTGATTTGGTTTCGTGATGCTTATAGATTAGGCAGTACACAAGGGTGCGAGGACTAGCCCAGACGGTGGGTTCAACCTGGCGCTGAGGCTGGCCTGACGCCAGGGGCTGAGTACACCTGACACCAGGAGTGGGGGCCAGGCACCAGTGTGTGAGACCAGTGTGTAGAGACTCCTTTGAATATTTTAATTTACTAAATTGGATCATCGTAATGCAAGATGTTATATTTAGTAAGTTTTGAACATTGCATTCGCGGGACATCGGAGCCGTCCATCTGTATGCCACGCACCAGGCGCAGGAACACCTGAGGGCCAGAACCACGTGGACACAGCGCCCTGGGCACTGTACACGTGGTTGACATGTGAATATTTGGTTAGGAGAGAGAGAATCAAGTAAATTTGGGAATTTTGAATTTAATTCCAAAATCGATTTGATTTTGGAGGGAAATTGAGATTCCTTAAATTTGGGAATTTAGAAACTAAAAAGAATGATTGGGGATGTGATTAGGGGTTGATGATGGGCTGTTACCAAATTAAGTGGGGGGGCCATGTGGCAAGAGAGGAGATGGTGCTAATTGGGAGTTAATCAAGGTTAATTAGCCTCGACCAGTTTTTCCCTGCACAGACAGACCGCAGGAGAAAAATCGTAACTAATTCAAGATAATTCGGACAAATATGATTCCAGTTGGGTTGGATTGTAGACTCTTTGGGGAATATACAGTAAAATTTTCAGGGCCAGATTCGAACTGTAAAAATTATTGTGAGACTCGAAAGTGTGCTGTTGTGCAGAAAACAGAGCAGTCAACCGGATTTGGTCAAGATCCCCACCTTAATCAGAGTATAACTAACTTGACTAATAGATTTGGTCACGTCCCTAATTGGGGGATCCTTCCTTTTTAAGTCAAGTTGTAGCCTTAGATTGAAAAGAAATCAATGGTGGGAGATCGTGAGTCAATTTGGAAATTGAATTGAAATTTCCTTGGGCGGTTAGGATGATGCATCTAAAGATTTCAAATACTTAACTAATTGGGAAACCCTAACTAATTGGGAGAAATTGGAGGAGCACGTCCTTGACATGGAGTAGGGGTTTATTTTGGGTGAATCTTGGCCCTTGGATGTGGTGTTAATCAACGGTGGAGATAGATCTTGGTGTTTGGGGCTTATGCTATTTAAACACACCCATTGAGAGACCGGCCACTCTTTTGGACGTTTTGGGGAGTCGTGCAAGTCAGCAAGAGCTCGTCCTCTCTTCTCCTCCTTCGATCAGTAGTTCCCCCCTCTCTACAAGTGGCCGTGGTGGTGGTGATTCGACGAAAAGAGGGTGGTGCATGTGGTGGTCGAAAATCGCGTAGAAGTGGTAAATCGTCAAAGAGGTAGGATGACTTCTTTTTCCCTACAACTTCTAATATTGAATTGTTGTTTATCATGACTCGTATGTCACGTGGATCATGATTATTGGTTTGATAATATTGCTGGTTATATTGATATTTGTGGTTCCTTGAATGAAATACCGATTCGTCTCCAATGTTTGTAGAATATTGCTTTCATATGACCAATGTATATTCATCCTTCACATGCTAGACCATAGGAGACATCCCCATCGTATTGGACCCTTGAATGTGCTTTGTCTCATGTTGTCGTATCCTCTTTTTTTGTTCTGTCCAAATAAAGTTGACACCTTTTCTAATCGAATTGCTTTGGGATTATGTTAAGTACGTCTCATCTCAAGTAAGTATTCGTAATTTCAAGCCATAATCGTAGTATTGCTTCAAAACCATGGAGCTTCATGTGTCATAACCTAATGATGTTTCAAAGAGCCTTTTTGTGGTCATCCAATTTCGTGGCTAACTGAATTTAGTGTCTGTGATTAATTATCTCTTGGTGGTATTAAGGGGAAAATACATGTGCAGGCGGATTTGAATGAAAGAGTAAATATAGTAAATTACTTAATTACAGATACCAATGGGGTCTGTAAAACACTTAAGAAGATGAATTATGATGTCAGGGAGTTAGTATTAAGTATTAAAGTAAGTAACTATTAGTAGTTAAACAAATCGGATCAAGTATGTTGCTCTCGGCCAGAACTGGTTCTGCGCCGATGAACTGTAATAAAAAATTAATAACTAATTATAGAAAATTCATAAAAATATTCTGTTAATACGGTTAGAAACTAGAGAGAAAGGGCTTTCAGATATAAAAATTTCAGAACATGATAAGCAATGGTCAGATCAGAGTAATCGTAAGAAGTGGGCTGTTCGCTATCGGCCAGGACTGTTCCTGCATCGACGAGCAGTGATCAGAAAATCATAAATAAATTTATATAATTCAGAAAATTATGATTTTGGTTGGGTTAGAAACTATACAATCAAGGCTATATGGAATAAAAATTTCAGAGAAGTATTCTGGCTGGGTATTCAGTGACCGCCGATGGAAGTTGGCTGTTATGTACTAGACAGATTACTGTAATTCGTATTAAAACCCTAATTCGGTTTACTACTATACATTATAAGTATATATATATTATAATGATCTGATTTCTATAATGTAAGACTCTGATGGTACAGGGTACAGTATTATTAGATTATGAGTATGAGTGGTGAGTTAAGGGTTACTGTCCAAAATTAATTGTCCCAAGTGTCCGAGTTCTTGAACGGCTTTTTGTCCAAGAAATTCTATCACAGAGTCAGCACCTTGTGCACTATTGTTGACCAATTTCCGATAATGAGAACCTTCTATTCTGATTCAAGGGGATTGTCATATCTAAGGCTAGGTACTATGATGCGATTCAGTGTTCCGATTCTTGATAAGTCATAATTGGAGTCATCCGATGTTGATCATTCAGATTATATTTCTTGAGTACTCCTAAGTGAGTCAAATTCTTCCTTGGTGGTGTGGTGCACTACATATTGTGAGTCTCATAAACAAACTTCGTGTCCACAAAGTTCTTGGATAGGGTCTGACTTTCTGAGCCCTACCATCTTGTTGCTTGTGACATAATAATCGTAGTGTCTTTTGATTCGGGGAATGGTCTTAACTAGGGCTATGCATGGTGAAGGTGGTTACTGAGTCATTCCTGATAAGTCTCAGTCTTGAATTATCCTGTGATTGAACATTGAGAATTCTTTGATTACTTCTTTCTGAGTCAGATATTGAAAGTTACTTCTTTGTGAGTCAGATATTGAAAGTTACTCTCTTATGAGTTAGATATTGAAAGTTATTGTCTTACTCCTCTGAGAGTCTTTCTTTGATGATGTTGATTATTCTACGAGTTTGTGTACTCCGATGTGGGTCCTTTTTGATGACCTTGACAGAGATATTGATTTACTCCTTTGAGAGTTTATTCCTTGATGATTATATTCTGGGTCTCTATTTGCTAGAACCCTGATTAACTATAAATGAATTCAGTTCCATGTAAACTGGTTCTCCACTAGGAGCTTGATGAATACTCTTAGTTGGATTCATAGTATGCTCACGAGCCATTGATAGATCTTGCGAGATCTCAGATTATTATGAACCTCTGTAGTTCAGCCGATGACGGCAACGCGTGCGCTTTAGATTGTATGACATTACGGAAGGTCTGCAATCTCCGCCCATGGTGCCCGTAAGCACCGATGGGGCCAGCATCCCTAGACGTATGGCCGGGTTCCTTTGTAGAACCTCTAGGATGATCTGGTAATTGATGTCCATAGAGGAAGTGGACTGAACAGAGAGCAGAAATTGTTATCTCCGACACTCTGGATGATTGGAATCAGTATTCTTATTGATCTTCCTGACGCTCTGTACGTTTGGAAATTGAGTTATGGTTTATCTATTCTTGACCATTGATGGTCCCTAGAGTTCGAGTTATGTTTATTCTTGACCGCTGATGGTCTCTGATATTGATTTTGAGCAGGTAAGTGAACCCTGTATTTACTCTACCTGATATTCTTAAATGTGTCGTTAATGCTCATTTCTTCAGTATTCTATTTTATTACATGTTGTGGGTTTTTCTTGGCTCCTACTGGGTATTTCTTTCGAAATACTCACGCATCTCTCGATGCAGGAATTAAAGTGGAGAAGAATTAGCAAGGTTCGTGTTTGGAGCTCGATGACGGAAGTCGATAAGATGGGAATTTATTTATCGTTTTTATTTTCTGTTTGCAGAGAACTTATCAGCCTGTGTACTGAATTTATTTTGATGCTTAATGAATTGTTGACTGGATTAATGTATTTCAGTAGTGGAGCTCGTAATGTTTTTATTATTTAAGATTCTTGTAGAACAAAAATTGTTTAAGCATTCTGGACAAAGATGATGTTGTGATTGAGTATTCGGTCATGGCCTGGATTTCAGCCTCATGACCTTAATTGTGTTAGTGCTTCCGCGCATTATTAGAGGTTATGAAATTCGGGGCGTGACAGAAACATCAAGAGACAACGTTCGAGTATGTTTATTAAAAAATTTACTGTTGTGTTATGTTGTTATCAGGTGCCAAATTATTTACATAGAAATCTCAACAATACAAAGGAAAAGCCTAAGTGGCAACGTATTGCAATTTTTTTTAATTTTAATAGCGGTGGGAAAAAACCAACACAAATGAATAAAAACGGTCGTAATGGATATTACGTGTCACCGAATCTCTTTAGCGACAGAATTAAACCGTCGTAACTAATTTTACTGCAGAAATAATCCGTCGACGAAAAATCTGTCGCTACATACATTATCGACATATTTCATTTTTTTCCACCGCAAATAGTAGTAGCGGCGCCACCTATAACAACGGCAAAATCAGTACAAAAAATCTTAGCTTTGGCGACAGTTTTTTCCGTCGCTATAGCCCAGTTTTCTTGTACTCTTCTGTCTAGGAACCAAGAAAGGTTGAATCTTGGAAAATAAAAGCATCACTACCTTCTGCTAGGAGAATTTTCGCATCCCCTTACCCTAGAAAAACACAAGAAACTACAATCCTAAGAAGAACCACACCGACACAACAAAGAAAAAGAGCACAAAAAACACTACATGGGCTGGTGTTGACAAAAGAAAAACTATGTATAACACTTGATGACGTGCCGTCTGTATTCACCAAAGGGATTCGAACTTGTGGAAAGTAAAAATTCCTAAGGAAAGGTAGATTCCTCAAAACAATACTCATCCAAAATCAATCCAGCCGGCATGGCGAACTTGATGATAATTTTCATACTGTCAATCTTCTCTGGTATATATGTTGTTCACCAACAAATAGTGTTCGTAGCTTCGATTCAAAATTCTGATCTATATAAATATCCATGATATTGAGAATATGTTTCATAGCTAAGTTTTCCCGAATGATTTGTAGCGATTGCAGTGACCAAGATTAATGCACGAGCAGATGAGCGTATGCACTGCATTGGTGACTGCTATGAGGGCATAGACTGCAATGCAGAATGCTTCAAAAAAAACTTTGGCGGTGGTGGCCAGTGCAGAGTGTTTAGTTGGGGAACGCTTTACTGCTGTTGCAACGACCATTTTTGAGATCGTGCCTGCCGAGACATGTTCCATTTATACAAAAGTTTATGCAATTACAGGGATGCAGAAATGCGATTACAACAGTGGAGATGGAAAGAATGATGAATAAAAACAATAGTTATTATAAAATCTCTTCCAATTTCATTACTCCTCCATCAAAATAGAACAATTATATTGTGGATGGTTCCCTTTTTTAAGCCACATCAGGTCTGTTTGGTTAGAGAGAAAAAGAAAAAAAGTCAAATGGAAAAAAAGAAGAAAAGAAAAAAAAAAGAGGGGGAGTTGGACTTTTCTCTCCTTTTCTTTCTATTTGAGAAAGAAATAGGTATAACTGAAATTTTTGTGTGGTCCCCACGAGAGAAAAACCATTTTCAACCGTCACACTTTTATGTCCATCCAAACACTAAAGACTTTGAGTTTTCTCACTTTTTTTTTTCCTTTTCTACTAACCAAACTCACCCATCGGGGCTCCTTAGGGAAAAACCTGAAATCTAGGACTCAAGACATACCCCCTCCGGTTAGCCATATTTATGCCACCGTGCCACATGAGATCTTTAATATCTTCAATTCAATTTGTATAATCTCAAGGTGAAAACATATGCCGTAATTCAAGTCAGTCCTACTTCATGAGTACTGTTCCGAGCTGACCTCATGTAAAGTGATTGACACTTGACTCGACTAAAATTATAGCCATATCTTTGTTTAAACCTTTTTTAAACGAAGCTATAGCTATTTTTCCGGGCAAAGATATTTATGAGTTTTTTCCATATTACTTAGTGATTGAATTTTAATGATTTAATTAACTAAATAAAATAAACTTTACTGAGAAATCAAATGAATAAGAATATCAAAGCGTTGAATCCACCACTAAACATGCAATTACTCCTCTCAATTATTATTTTCAGAAATTGATATGATATAGAAATTTATGTTCTTGGCCGGACACACAAATTACCAGTGAATGAACTACACGTTCTTGTCCAGACACGAAAAATTCATCCACTATAAATTAATATAACTAACTCTATCCTTGGCCGGGCATAGAATTAATCATAATTCTGTTATTATCTAGATACATGAAATATCAAGATCAAATTCCATTAATCATTCATTAACTCCCGGTCAAAGCACTTAAGAGGAACAGTAATGAAATCGCATTAAGCATGAAGAATCATGATCAAATTTCACTAAATTAAACAGATAAGAGTAGTAAATATAAATTTAGGGCTTCATCTAGCCTTGATAAAGAAATTAGCTAGACATGGAATAAGAGAAAGAAGAAGCCTGATTTGTCAAAAAAGTCATTTGCAGAAAAACGGTTCACAAATTACTGTTCCCGGTACTGTAGCACTGTAGCAAAATCACTATTCACTATCTTCTTCCTCGAGCACGGTACTGTAGCAATTTTGAATCGTCACTGTAGCAAATGTAAATCAGTGCAAAATCAGAGCTTCTCTTCTCCTATCTTCTTCTCCTCTTCCTCCGGCGAAAACCACACCGGAAAGCCCGACTTTTTCTGGCGGAAATTCTCTCCAAAAGTCTCTGTTTTTTTTTCTCTGTGAAAAGCTCTGTTCTCGTCAAGCTCTCCCTTTTTCTTCGAGCAAAAGCCCTCTTTTATAGGCCGTCCCAGTCTAAAGTCCGAGCGCGATCCTTCCATAGCTTCCCATATTGAGAATGCCTTAGTTCCTCTTCCAAATCGAGTAGGATTCTGTCCGTTTTTTGTTTCCCGATCGAGACACGGATCTGTTTTCCCGATTCTGTTTTGGTTTCCAAATTGGGCATAATTCTTCCGTGAGCTGCTCCTCCTCTCAATCGACGTCATCATCATCAACGATACCATCGAGCCTCGCCTAGCATGAGCATCCATCTCCGGCATCGACCTCGCCTGAACCTAGCTCGCCCCGCCGTGAATCATGGCTGCCGATCATGAGCTTGAATCGATTCTGACTGCCTCTTCCTCATAGCGCCGGCGAGCACTTGCCGTGAACCCATCGGACCCAACCGCCGTTCCGCCCCCGTCAAGTCTAGATTTTTCCTTGTCGCCGACGAGCATGAGCACCCATCTCGCCGTCGTGTTCTGCCCAGCTTCTCCTCCATCACCGCCATCGTTGTCGCCATCAAGACCCATGTCGCCGTCATCATGCCAGCTTCGTCCACCTCCGATCGCCTCGCCGCCATTATTCCTTCGCCGGCGCTCGAGCAGAGACTCGAGCGCCCTGCTTCTTCAACAGACGCCCGAGCTTCGGCTCGGGCTGTCTGTTCTTTTCTTTTTTTTCTTTTCTGAACCGAACCGGAACTGAACCGGCCAGTTCAGGTTCCATTTCTTTTTTTCTTTTTCTTCTTTAAAACTTGTCATATTGCTCTCGTTCATCGGATCTCATCTGAACTCGTTTGACGTGTTTCACTTTGGCGATCTGTAATTGGGACTTTAAAAACCTGCGTAAATAAAATTAAATATAATTTAGATGCATTATAAAATATAAATTCATTAAATCCAATTAACGCATCTAAATTAATCAATTAAACGTATTTCTTTATTAACTCCTACTTACTCACCTAATCATGAATAACCAATAATTATCCTTACTTTCAACCAAAATTACGACCAAAATATAGGCAAAAAAGCATATAAAAATGTGTATATTTCATAGATATCAAATACCCCCAAACCTATATTTTGCTAGTCCTCGAGCAAAACAAAATCAAGCAAGGAAAACAAAAACAACTAAAGTAACTAAACTAGAAAAATAAATTCCACTTTCATAGGGAACACGATTGCATTGAGCGTATGCAACAAGCCGTTAAACCTCTGGGTGTCCCCAGTAGGACGAGTGTTGTCTCGTGAGGGTTTGCAGCCATGCTACCCACAAACATGTATTTATGCAACTAATTAACCTAAGTGCAAAAACAAAGAAAAAATTAAAACATTGCAAAACAAACAAACCTATTATCCCGACAAATGCAAAATACAATGCTTAAGAGAATTAACCACATGTACTTGGTTTATAATCAACAGGAATATAGAAGCCCTCAAGTAAGTGGTTTTATTCCACACTTTCATCTTAGAAATTTCTGCTCAAATATTATATCATGATAATATAGATAGTAAAAGTGTAGAATATTGTAGCAATACATTCTAAATTTCTGTTTTACACATATGCAGTGTTACCCATTAACCAAAGAACATTAGAATCTATATAGTCATCCTAATCTTTAGGTTCATCATAGCACAAATGCATGTGTGCCTCATTCGGGTCCAACATTCTAGATTTGAGAGGATAATACACCATAGACCTTTTTTTTTTACGAGACTGTGTAAGGCCCGACTTCAAGATGCTTAGGTTTAGTAATGACTCAGGCCAATGACTCCCAGCCAGTTGGGTTAGGGCATTAGGTTTTAAGAGACCGCTTCGGGCCTGAGCATCTGCCTAAGTTAATCCTATAAAGTCAAGCATCCCCTTTTCTTTCATTTTGTTTTCATTTTTTTTTCAACTTTTCATTTTCAGCATTCATATTTTAAGCAATCTTTATTCCGTCCAGGTTGTATTATACTCTCAACCTATTTCCGGTTCCAGCCCTTGCCATAGACAAGTAAATGGTCTATCATGATCTTTTAAGCTCATAAGACAACCACACATCATCCAATCACTCTGACTAAAGATATCCCACTGAAGATTAGTATTCAATAAATCTCTAGAGGGTATTACTTATGTAACTAGTGTATGGAGTGAGTTTTATTAGTTCAAGCACTTGATCCAAGAGGACTGTAACAGAAAGATACTGCTCAGTTAAGTTCTCTATCCTCCAGTATACTTACTCACACTTCCAATGTAAATTAATCTCTTAAGAATTGTAGCATGCATCATCACGGGATAAACTATCAAAACATATAAAAATACTAACAAACAACCTAAAAACTAATCAAATTTTTATGGTTTTTTTTTCATTTTTTTGGCATAAACGAAAATAGATAATAATGAAACAAAATAACACTTCTTCTTTTCTACACCCCCAAACCTAAACTAAACATTGTCTTCAATGTTTACCAAAATAATACTACAATGAATAGTAAAAGCAAAGAAGTGAGGAAAGAAGTCACCTGAATGGAGAGCCTCATGGTAGATGTATAGCATGAAAGACATAATCGACGAATGAGGAGATAATATAAATATGGAAAAATTAAATACACTCCCAAACCTCGACTGTAGCATCCCCACACAGGTAAGAAATAACCTACAATAAAACTAAAAATAAAATAGAAAACAAACAAGAAAATAAAATTTGGGTTGCCTCCCAAGAGCGCTAAGTTTTACGTCTTCAGCCAGACGTAGTCCTTCAATTCACTCAGGGTAAACAAGATCGTTAAAATAATCAGTGGTTCCATCAGCATCTACAACTCCCTCTAAATGCAGTTTTAATCGCTGGCCATTTACCGTGAATGTGTTACCGCTTTTAGGGTTGTGAATGTCAACGACACCATGAGGAAACACCTTAGTCACAGTAAAAGGACCAGACCATTTAGAGCGCAGTTTGCCAGGAAAAGGATGCAATCTTGAATTATAAAGCAAAACTGTTTGAGCAGGCTGAAAGGACTTCCGAAGAATGGATTTATCGTGAATTAGTTTAGTCCGTTCTTTATAAAGTTTTGCACTCTCATAACCATCGAGTTGCATTTCTTCCAATTCATTAAGTTGCAATTTACGTTCGGATCCTGCTTTATGCATATCAAAATTCAAAGCCTTTATGGCCAATAAGCACGGTGCTCTAACTCCACTAGTAAGTGACAAGCTTTCCAAAAAACGAGTCGATAAGGTGACATACCAATGAGAGTTTTGTATGCAGTTATGTAAGCCCACAAAGCATCATTTAAGCACAAGGACCAATCTTTCCTATCGGGTCTAACAGTTTTCTCAAGAATCCTTTTAATCTCCCGATTAGACAATTCCACCTGACCACTTGTTTGGGGATGATATGGAGTAGCAACCTTATGGGTAACAGAGCACTGACTGCCTCTTCCTCATAGCGCCGGCATCCATCGCCCATGGCAGCCATAGTCCTTCGCCGGCGAGCACTCGCCGTGAACCCATCGGACCCAGCCGCCGTTCTGCCCCCGTCAAGTCTAGATTTTTCCTTGTCGCCGGCGAGCATGAGCACCCATCCCACCGTCGTGTTCTGCCCAGCTTCTCCTCCATCACCGCCATGAAAGCCGCCATGGTTGTCGCCGTCGTCATGCCAGCTTTGTCCACCTCCGATCGCCTCGCCGCCATTATTCCTTCGTCGGCGCTCGAGCAGAGACTCGAGCGCCCTGCTTCTTCAACAGACGCCCGAGCTTCGGCTCGGGCTGTCTGTTCTTTTCTTTTTTTCTTTTCTGAACCGAACCGGAACTGAACCGGTCGGTTCAGGTTCAATTTCTTTTTTTTTCTTTTTTTTCTTTAAAACTCGTCATATTGCTCTCGTTCATCGGATCTCATCTGGACTCGTTTGACATGTTTCACTTTGGCGATCTGTAATTGGGACTTTAAAAACCTGCGTAAATAAAATTAAATATAATTTAGACGCATTATAAAATATAAATCAATTAAATCCAATTAACGCATCTAAATTAATCAATTAAACGTATTTCTTTATTAACTCCTACTTACCTAATCATGAATAACCTACAATTATCCTTACTTTCAACCAAAATTACGACCAAAATATAGGCAAAAAGGCATATAAAAATGTGTATATTTCGTAGATATCACTTAGCACCAACTTTCATATTCCCATATTACCTACTTTTTCCCGTGAAATCTCATATGGCCTAGAATCTGGACTTGAAGTACCAAAAATGCCATTCTTCTATCTTTTTCGTTCTAATACTGTGAGAAGAGGCGTGTTGTATACAATACAGAAAACACAAGGGTTTCCCCGACGATTTTCATCGGCGACTCCATCGGCGAGTTCGAGCGGCGATTCCACCGGCGATCCCTATGGATTTCGACGATCCTATCCTCGTCCCCCAGCTCGAGTTGGAGCTACTGCCTGCTTGATTTCGACGACACGACTGACGGAGAGTGCGCAAAGGCGGCGATTTGAATCGTATACCTGAGGGGATTTCGGGGCTTCAACTTGGTGAGTTTCCCCCGTGGCTCCCTGCGCCTTCCTGCTGCCAGCGGAGTGACGGATTGAGCTTCGATTTACGGTGAGGAAGAGTGTGAAAGTCGCATGCCAGGAAATACACACATACACACGACTAAACCGCGGTAAGTTACAACAATCCTTACTGATTTTAGTTTCAGAAGGTCCAAAATTTTGATTTTTAATTTTTACTATGAACTATAAAGTCGTGTCTATATTTAGTCATGTATGCGACGACATGACTTTTATGTTCTCGTGTTGCACCGATACCACTTTTCTACTGACGCGATGACATGACTTTTATGTTTCGTATCGCTACATATCTTTTACCCGGATATTCCATGTTAGCCCAATTTCTTTTATTTATCTTCTGAACATATTTCCAGGCCTCCTCATTGTGTTCCTTCATCTTCTGCATGATTTCATCGAATTTTAGTTTCTTGAACCATTTTGCAGCTCGGAATAGCAGGTCCTTCAGGTACTTATCATTCCAATGATGAAGCATATTAGTGGCCATATGCCTTAGGCAAATCCCATGGTGAGCCTTGGGAAAGACATCAACAACCGCTCTCAGAAGTCCCTTCTGTCTATCCGAGACAATTGTATCCAGAGAGGACAGGGGGGTCCGTAAATAGGGTGGCTTTCAGTAGGCCGAGGAATCACTTCCTGCAAGTCAGAAATTAGAGTGAAAGCATATTAGAGAAAGAAGAGATAGGTTGTAGACAATTGTGTATGAAACAACACGACTGTATAAGTAGTCGTGTTCTCAAAGACACAACTACTCATTCAGTCTTCTTTGCATACATACCACGTATTTATGGTCTCTTTCTCGACAACTGCATATGCAAGGCACATTAATTGTTGGTTCCTGTCGAGTGTTGTTGCAACCAATAAAACTCCAGGGTACTTTCATTTTAGGAATGTTCCATCAACAATGAGCAGTGGCCTCAGTGATATTCGGAATGCTCTTGCGATCGGGCCGAACATCCAAAAGACACGTCTAAAGTCGTATCTGGCTACCTCAATTTCAGTTTCAGGTATATCAGAAGATCTTTCTATCACCACATGTATACTGGATTAGACCACTCTAATTCCTTTCTGTAATGTGGCAAAATCCGATATTCGTCTTCCGGGTTGCCATCGATCAATCGAATGAATTCCTCTTTCGCCCTCCATGCCTTTTTATAGTTGATTTTTACGCCCCCAATGTTTCTCAATGTACTATTGCATATTAGCCATTTTTATGGAGTTTGAATCCTTAGGGAGGCCATGACACTTTCGTGCAATCCATAGGTGTGAGGCCAATGGATGATCTTTAGAACTTATCAAAGTGGCACATGTATGCCTTCCTTCCCTCCTTGTCACGGTGACTCTGTCAAGTAGATTCGAAGCCCGTATGTACCACGCGCACCCGCTAATCTTGCACTTTGCAGCAAGTGTGTCCTTGTTCTTGTCCACAGCTTTGAACATGAATTTCCTCTTGATTGCGAAATGAGTAAGAACCATCTTGAACTGCTTCACGCTTTCGAATCTAGCCCTAAGGCAAGTTGTGCCTCATAGTCATCTACTTGCAAACTGCCAGTCAACATCATCTCCTCATAATTTTTTGCAGGACCGGTCTGGGGTGAATAGATACACCAATCCCAACCACCATCACCATCGTCCTCTAAATCTTGTGGCTCCGACGTGACAGATTTCCCTGTAGATGTGTCTCCTGCCATGGGAACTCTAGAAGTCGATGCTATTGCTGCATATTGGAGTTCTATATCGGGCACATAGTGGTCTCTTCCCGTCGGATCTGCCTGGCGAAAATTTGGTAGTGTTAGAGGCTCATCCCACTCATCTGCAGACAATGGTAATTCTTCTTCATCTGGACTGGAATCTTTATCTTCATCTTCACCTTCTTCCCCATCTCCCAATCTGCATGAAAAAATTTGTATGAATGGACTTGATACCACGACTGGAAGTAGTCAAGTCGTGTCTTATGCAACACGACTTCATATATAGTCGTGTACTAAATTACATGGCTATGTATATAGTCGTGTTGCATAAGACACGACCAAATTTTTAGTCGTGTACTAAGATAGTCGACTATAATAGTGCACGACTTGCCTGTATCCGCGCCTTAGAAGTCTTACCTTGCAGCTTCAAATGAATAATCTTCATCTCTTTCTCCTTCAACTGCTGATGCGGGTGTCTTATTGCCCGGGCTGGACGGCCTCTCTGACGGTGTCTTACTGGCCAGCCTTACTTCTGCCTCTGGTATCCTCTCCTCCTCGTTATTTACACTGGAATTCATTTCCTTATTAAGAGTGGAAGTCTCAATGTTATTGCCAGTAGAAGTCCACTCCACGTATAGGTGGAGTAGTCCATTTGTGTCTTGGTTGCTCTTGTGAAGGAGAAATATTGACTCTAGGTCTTTATCATCTTCAAGGAGGTATGGGGATTCAGAATCAACACGATATGACACAGATAATGTACCAGCTGCAGACTTCAGCGGTAATCTTTCTTCCACTTGCTGCAACAGTTCCAGGTACTTTACTTGTGTATCTAGAGGCATGAGCTTCTGTTTCCCGCCCACGTACGCATCAGAATTTGTAAAAACTCCATCGTAGTGTAAGCACACAAGTATCTTCTCCATCAGTACCTGCCATTAAAATACCGAAATAAGTAAAAAAACCATAAGACACGATATATTGAAAACTGTATATGAGTGAAAAATATTGTTTATGAATCGTGTTGCATAAAACACGACAATTGTTACGGTCATGTTGTCGAAGACACAATATTGTAAACAATTGAAAACTTGGCAAGTTTTCAACTTTCTTCTCTGGAACCAACTTTCATTATAAAAATTGTAGTATTTGAACTTGACGTATCATTTTCTTAAGTATGATGCCTCCGTTGAAGTTGTTTTTGCATACTCGGTCTTTCCCGCTCGTTTTCTAGCTTTTTGGCATGAAGATGACGTTTCCCGAGTTCGACGGCATTGGCACCTGTGATGATATGTGCAGAGATGCCGAACGGAACTTCTCTTGAACGCTCCGCCTTCTTCTCGGACTGAGGAGCCCTCAGATTCCAGGTAATGTGGAAAAACACAGAGTGATGGCTTATACCCATGGTTTTCAAAACCGGACTGGACCGGCCGGGTTAACTGGAACCGGCCGGGAAACCGATTCGGTTCAGCCTGGTTCAACAAAACGGGCGGTTTTTTTCAAAACCGGCTAGTTTTTCTCGAACTAGTGAACTGGACTGAACCAGTCCAGATTATTATATATTTTTTTTGTGAAAAAAATTTTACAAGAGGGGGGATCAGACCCCCCCCCCCCTCCCCCCTCATAAGGCTTAACCACTTGAGCTACACTTGTTTTGATGATAATATCATACAAATAATATATTTATCATATGAGGATGGAAAATCTGAACTTAGGTGCAGATTGTTTTTCTGCACTCAAAAACAAATATTGCCCTTGATTCGGATATCAAGGGCCCAAGTCCATAAACCCCATCTACCATGCTCTCCCTCATCCCCTTTGTCTTTTTTTAAAAAGCAGTCTCTCACCTCCCTCCCAACTAACAACTTTCATCCGCCTCCCGGCGTCTCTGGCGATGACGTTCTCAATGGCAGCTCCGGCGGCCATGTCAAACGTCATCAACTAGAAATACTGACAACTAAAAGGATTCTTCATTTACCCAAAAAAAATTAACCAGATGAAATTCACATACTCATTAAACAATGGAATTACATGGCCGTAGAAGGGTTGAAGGAGGGTCAAGACATAGGCTAAAGGAGGGTCGAGACAGTGGGAGTCGGGCAAAAGGGAGGGCCGTAGAAGGGTTGTGCCACCACAGAGGGTTGTGAAAGGGTCGAAAGAGATGGAGTTGGGGGAGTGATGGCAACCAGAAGGAAGTTTGAGGGAAGAGAGGGTGAGGATGCTTGTGAGGGTGGGCATTATAGTAGGACACAAAATTTCCACCTCGACTTCTCCTACAATTCGCTCTCCGAAACCATCCCTCCCAACTTCGGCTCCATGTTCTACCTCCAAGTCCTGAATCTCGGCCACAATGGGCTGACCGGATCGATCCGAGATAGCTTCGGTGGGCTGAAACAGGTTGGGGAGCTGGACCTTTCTCACAACCAGTTGCAAGGATTTGTGCCCGGATCACTGGGCACACTCACCTTCCTCAATGATTTGTATGTCTCCAACAACAATCTCATCGGCCCCATCCCCGCCTTCGGCCAGCTGACCACCTTCCCGGCTGCACGATACGAAAACAACTCCGGCCTCTGTGGAGTTCCCCTGCCCCCCTCCGGCTATGCCAACAGAAATCATGACAATGGTGATTTAGGTAGGAGGAAGCAGTCCATGGCTGGCAGTTCCCCGACAGTGGTCGAAGTGACGAAGAAGCAGGTCTTCCATCCACCACAGTCCACGGGGGTGAAAAGAATGCCTTGGCTCAGGCGACGACACACCCTTTTCTTCCCTGCCAGCTGCTCAGAGAGCAAAAATTTCTTAAGTGAGGTCTTTCAGAAGAGTTGATTTCAAATCAATGGTTAGATTTATAGTTGAGTGCAGGAAGAAATCTGTACTTAAGTTCAGATTTTCTTTTCCCTTATCATATATTTACCACTCCTCTCACCTAAATCGGGTCACACCAGTTTGACCGCGGTCTAACCGGACCGGCCATCAATCAGGTCGATGGCCAGTCCGGTTTTGAAAACCTTGCTTATACCTCTTCCTAGGGGTATTTTGGGTACTTTTTGGGTCATATGGAAGAAACTAAGAGATTTCGGGTCATATGCCAAAATAATAGTTGGCGTGAGGTAATATGGAAAGAACTTGATATTTAGTAAATGTAGCTAAAAGCACTTGTAACTCTTTATTTGAATGGTTTGGCTTCTGATATTCATAAAAGATGTAACCTTATCATAAAGGTATACTTCCCTAATTGTTCACAATGGACGAATAGTTCAGGATTAAAAATAAAAACCTGAAATGACCCTGGACTCATGTTTCCGGCGTAATCTGCATCGTCCTTTTAAATTTGATGGTGTAGGCTGCCGGTGTTTCAAAGGCCTGTGCGATTGTAATCACGCAGCTCAATTGCGTTGCGCGCATGAGGCACCCATGCTCCATGCCGGACATTAATAGAAACATGGATGTTTGAATGCTATATATAGGTGCTCTGATGAAAAACATGAACTAACATATATAGCTTACACATGGGAACATGCAAAGGTTGGTGCTAAATTCTAAAAGTTTATAACTTTTAACTTCAAATATTAAGCTTGTCAACATAAGTGCTTGAGTAGTTGTTTTTCACATTATGTAGTAGAATTTGTGTTTTATGTAGGACGGGAAGAACAATGTACCACTTTGATTAGTACAACTGGAACTCGGCGGAGCTGCATGTAAGGTGGCAGCATATTAACTATGGAAGAAAGCCCATAACTTTTTTCTATAGTTTGTATTTTATTGAAACCAGTTGAATTTGAAAGGTCTTGAAGTCAGCTTTCTACCGCCACTTATGGTTCATCAATCAAAGCTCTGAGTGGAAAGTTATGCACCTTGGTGAATAAGTGTTCATATTGCTTTCACATGTACGAGATCAAGCGAGAGACCTAATTATTATGCACTTCTTGTGATTTCAGTGAGGATAAGTGACAAAAAAAGAAGAAGAATTCATAAATATCTCTATCAACATCCATGTCCTTCCATCATTCCTGAGTGGACAAACCTTCAGTTTAGGAACGTTATCAATCCCTAGATGAGTAGCAATGTTATTTATTTCTGATTTAGATCGTTGTGTGATGGTAGACGATTTCATCACATGAGACTTTTTCAATGGAACAAGTTTTAAAGTTCATTCCATTCCATGCATGCTTTTATACATCTATGTGGTTTTGATATTCACATGAAGTCTACCTGTGGTTCATCAGTTAAGATGGTTATGAAATACAATTCACGCTTACATAATTAAGGAATTGGATGGGCTAAGTGATCGCTTAAATATTAAACCCTTGCAAGTACACAAGGCAATTGTACTACAGTGAGTATTTAAGGTTGTCAAATCTCAGGGACAGATGAATAATCTACCAAACTCAAAAGAGAAAAATTGTTGTTTTAGTTTAATCTAAAAAAGAAATAAACTTTAACTAATTAAAACGAGTTTTACTTATATGAAGAAATACCAAGGCGGCAAATCTACCACTAAACATGAAATTATTACCACCAATTATTATCTCACACAAGTTGATATGACACGATAACTAATGTTCTTGGTCGGACACATGAATTACCTGTGAATGCACTACACATTTTTGGTCGGACACGAGAAGTTCATTCACTATAAATAATATAATTAATTATATCCTTGGTCGGGCATAGAATGAACACAATCCTGTTCTTAGTTAGAGACAGAGATTATTAAGATAAAATTTCATTCATAATCAATTAAGTCTATGGTCAAGCACTTAAAAGAAAAACTTATGAAGTCGCATTAAGTATAAAAGAAATCGTATCAACTCCATTAAATCAAACCATCAAGAGTAGCAATACACATCTAGGGCTTCATCTAGCCTTGATAAAGAGTTTAGCTAGACATAGAAATAGAGAAAGGAAAAGCTTGTGTTGATGTATTAATTGGCATGGATCACTTCTTCTTCTTTGGCCGTCAAAAGACTTCTTCTCTTGCTCTTCTCTCTCTCTCTCATTCCGTCTCCAATTCTATCCATCACACAACAACTCAAGATGCCCAAAGACGTTCTCTTTTAAGGCATATATATAGGGGTGATAACAAACCATGAAACCCCCTTCCAATTCTGGCTTGAAAAAGGACTGTTTTAAGTTTGCCAAATACGGCGATCGATCGCTCTGTTTACCAATTGATTGGTTTCCGATCGATCTTGTATTCTCTTTGTTATTACATTGCTTCCTGCGATCGTTCGCTTATATCTTGTCATACTCCGATCGATCGATCACACATTGTGTAACAAAAAACTCCAGTAGATACAATCGATCGATAAGGTGATGATTGATCGTGAAATCATATTGCGATTCTTCTGAATTGGGGCGATCGATCGCGTAAGTGATGCAATCGAACAGACACTGTAGAAACAAACATTCCAGTAGATATGATCGATCGAAAATAGAATGATCGATCATTTCCTTCATTAGGCTCATTCTTTGGCTCAGGCGATCAAATCCGTAAATGTGTCGATCAATCGGCTACTGTTCATTCGCCAAAATATTTTGCTTCTTTCTCTCTTCTTAAGCCAAAAAGAGTGTATGTTTTCTTTTCCTACAAAAGAACAAAAACAATATTAAAGCATCAACAAAATCTAATCAAATACTAACATAAACATAAGTTTATAAGCTAATAAAATGTGTAATTCACGTGTAGATCACACCCCCCAAACCTACATTTTGTTAGTCCCTAGCAAAACAAAACAAAACAAAATCATACAAAATAAACTAAAGGAACTAAAGTATAAAAGTAAATGCCACTTTCGTAGGGAACACGATTGCATTGAACGTATGCAACAAGAGTCTCGTGAGGGTTTGCAGCCATGCTACCCACAAACATGTACTTATAAAATTAACTTATTTTACCTGAGTGCAAAAGAAATAAAAAACCATTACAAAATAAAACAATCATATTATCTCTGAAAATGCAAACCACAATGCTTAAGAAAATCAACCACACATTTTTGGATTTATAATCAACTGGAATATAGAAGCCATCAAGTAAGTGGTTTATTCCACACTTTCATCTTGGAAATTTCTGTTCAATATGATATAGCATGATAATATGAATAATAAAAGTGTAGAATATTATAGCAATACACCTTAAATTTCTGTTTTACACATATCCAGTGTGACCCATTGGTCAAAGAACATCAAAATCTACATCGTCATCTCAATCTCGAGGTTCATGATAGAACAAATGCCTACGCACCTCCTTCGGGTCCAACATTCTAGATTTGAGAGGATAATACACCATAGACTTTTTTTTTACGAGACTGTGTAAGGCCTGACTTCAAGATGCTTAGGTTTAACAATGACTCAGGCCAATGACTCCCAACCAGTTGGCTTAGGGCATTAGGTTTTAAGATGGACCACTTCGGGCCTTAGCATCAGCCTAAGATTATCCTATAAAGTCAAGCAACCCCTAGTTTGTTATTGTTTTTTTTTTCTTTTCAGCATATATATTTTCCAGCCTTTATTCTGTCCAGGTTATATTATACTCTCAACCTATTTCTGGTCCAAGCCTCTGCCATATTGCCAAGTAAATGGTCTATCATGATCGTTTAAGCTCAATAACAACAATGCATCAACTAATGACCTGACCAAAGTTATCCCACTGTAGATTAGTACTCAACAAATCTCTAGAGGGTATTACTTTATATAACTAGTGTGTGTGAGTGAGTTTTATTAGCTTAAGCATTTTATCCAAGAGGATAGTAACAGAAAGATATTATCAGTTAAGTGTATGTATTCTCCAGTATACTTACTCACACTTCTAATGTAAATTAATCTCTTAAAAATTGAAGTATGCATCATCACGGGATAAACTATCAAAACCTATCAAAAATACTAATAAACAACCTGCAAACTAATCAATTTTTTTTATCAATGTACAATATCCTCTTCCCCAAACCTATTATGAACATTGTCCTCAATGTACACAAAATATAAAATGACAATGATAACATAACAAGGAAAAGAAGAAAATAAAGGACTACACCTGAATACGTGGGTTGCCTCCCACCAAGCGCTAAGTTTAACGTCTTCAGCCAGACTGAACTCCATTTGTTTGTATCACATTATCCCGGTCTTTTAATCCAATGTTCAGTCCATTTGTGGTCATACTGCGCACATTAGGGTTAATGAAATAAACCGCAAGTGGATCATCATCTACCAAAGTGTCAATCATATGAACTGCATAAAAATCATTTGACGGTGGAGGTTATTTTTAAACATTAAAAATATTTAATTTAACCTTTAAATTGCCAAAAGACAATTTTAGAACCTCATTTCGACAATTTATAATGGCATTAGATGTCGGCAAGAATGGCCATCCCAAAATTACAGGAATTTGACTACTAGCATTCTGCATAGGTTGTGTATCTAAGATAATGAAGTCTATAGGAAAGAAAAATTTATCAACCTGAACAAGAACATCCTCAATAACACCATGTGGAACTTTAATGGATCTGTCTGCAAGTTGTAGTGTTATGGTAGTCGGTTTCAACTCTCCCGACCCAAGTTGCTCATAAATAGAAAAATGCGAAAAATTTACGCTTGCCCCTAAGTCCAATAATGCCCTTTCCACATTATGCTCTCCTACGACATATGAAATTGTGGGACTTCCTGGGACCTTATACTTAGGTGGGAGATTACGTGTTAATAGGGAACTCACTTGGTCAGTAAGGAAGACCTTTTTACTCACATTGGCTTTAGCTTTGCGTTTTTGGGTACATAGGTCCTTTAAAAATCTGCCATAAGCAGGCATTTGCTTTATAGCATCCAATAAAGGTAAATTAATTTTAACCTCCTTAAAGACCTCAAACATTTCCTCCATTCGTTGATGGGATTTGCTAAACGTGGAGGGTTGGTCAAGGCATTGTGAGAAGGGTGCCCTAAGAATATAGGATCTATTGTCCTTGGGTTTGGTTTGGGCATCTTGCTGAGTGGAGAACTAATGGGATCGGTTTGGGTAAAAGTAGGCATTCCATCTATTTGGGTATGCATAGGGCTGGCACAGATGGTGCAGACATCTTGAGAGGATTGAGTGTAAGGTGAAGACTGAGAGAAAAATCGGTCAAACCTCTCTGTCAAAGATGTCACCTGGTGTTCTAGGCTCGTTGTGGCTTTAACATCATATATGCCTTCCTTTGAGGCATTCCTGCCAGGTATGTGGCTGTCGGATCTGTAGAGGGTTTCACTATGTAAGGAATTTTCGCTTAGGTCCTCTAATAGCTCCCAAGCATCATCTGGGGTCTTTTTCATAAATGTGCCTCTACAAGAGAAGTCAATTAGGCTTTTGTGCTGGTCACACACCCTCATGGAATCTCTGCACAAGTTGCCACTTGGGCACGTCATGGTGTGGGCACGACTGGAGTAGGGCTTTCATTCTTTCCCAGCTTTCATGGAATTGTTCATAGGGGATCTATGTGAAGGTGATGATTTCATTTCGGATCTTATTGGTCCACCCTACAGGAAAGTATTTCTTTAGGAATTTGGCTTGCAATTCTTCCTAACTAGTAATGGATTATATTCTATGGAGTAAAGTCATTCTTTGACCCTATCTTTCAGGGTGAAAGGGAACAACCTAAGGTGCACTTGGTCATCAGATAGTGTAAGCTTAAAAGTGGTATTGACTTCCAGGAAACTTTGCAGATGCCTGCAGGATGGGGAGGTGTAAGCGGTGGGCCGGTAATAGTTCTATAGGGTGCGAGCATGGGGCACATCGAGTTTTGGTTAAGGCCATTTCCACCCCCAAGGTTCATGTTGTCAGCCATAGGATGAGATTTAGAGATCGGGTTTCTATGAGTTCTACGAATTCTAGACAAGCACTCAGGATCAGGATCAAAGGCGGCAAGGTAAGGGTTCAGGGAACGATGACCATGCATGCACAATCACACAATAAGCAAAACCTGTAGCAGTCTTAAAATCCACAACTAGCAAGCAGCGATCCTAGATATCCACAACTAGCAACCTAATAGTCACGACTAGCACGAGCAGGCAATCTCAAAAAAAAACTAAAACACCCAGCACTCAATAAACTTAAAAGGAAAGGATAAGATAATGCAAACAAAGGGAAGGGGTGGCCCTTCCAACGTTGGCGATAACTCCACGTCTTATCTCACTCCTGCACAAAAAGTTAATGCAATCAACTATGTATATATAAACTAAATTTAAACAAATGAAACTAATCTAACTATGCTAAGAATTTGGTAAACTATTGGCTTCCGTCCTCAGGAACGGCATAAAAAGCTTGATCGTTTAAATATTAAACCCATGTAAGTGCACAAGGCAATTGTACTACAATGAGTTGTCGAACCTCAGGGATAGATGAATAATCTACCAAACTCAAGAGAGAAAAATTGTTGTTTTAGTTTAATCTAAGAAAGTAATAAACTTTAGCTAATTAAAACAAGTTTATTTATATGAAGAAATACTAAGGCACGAATCCATACTAAACATGCAATTACTACTCTCAATTATTATTTCGCACAAGTTGATATGACACGATAATGCATGTTCTTGGTCGGACACAAGAATTATTTGTGAATGTACTACACGTTCTTGGTCGGACACGAGAGGTTCATTCACTATACTTAATGTAATTAACTCTATCTTTAGTCGAGTATAGAATGAACACAATCCTGTTCTTAGTTAGACACAGGGTTTATTAAGATCAATCATTCATAATCAATTAAGTCTATGGTCAAACACTTAAAAGAAAAACTTATGAAATCGCATTAAGTATATAAAAAATTATATTAACTCTATTAAATTAAACCATCAAGAGTAGCAATATACATCTAGGGCTTCATCTAGCCTTGATAAAGAGTTTAACTAGACATAGAAATAGAGAAAGGAAAAGCTTGTGTTGATGTATTAATTGACATGAATCACTTCTTCTTTGGCTGTCAAAAAACTTCTTCTCTTGCTCTTCTCTCTCTCTCGTTCCATCTCCAATTCTAGCCATCACAAAACAACTCAAGATGCCCCAAGACGTTCTCCTTTAAGGCATATATATAGGGATGATGACAAACTATGAAACTTCCTTCCAATTTTGGCTTGAAAAAGGACTATTTTTAATTTTGCCGAATACGGCGATCGATCGCACTATTCACCGATCAATTGGTTTCCGATCGATCTCATATTCTTTTCGTTATTATATTACTTCCCGGGATCGTTCGCTTATATCTCCTCATACTCCGATCGATCGCTAAGCTGCCGATTGATTGCACATTGTGTAACTAAAAACTCCAGAAGATACGATCGATCGATGAGGTGATGATCGATCGTGAACTCATCTTGCGGTTCTTCCGATCGATCACGTAAGTGATGCAATTGAACAAACATTGTAGAAACAAACATTCCAGCAGATATGATCGATCAAAAATAGAATGATCAATCATTTCCTTCATTCGGCTCATTCTTTGGTTCAGGTGATCGATCGCGTAAATGTGCCGATCAATCGGCTACTATTTATTCACCAAAGTATTTTGCTTCTTTCTCTCTTCTTAAGCCAAAAAGAGTGTATGTCTTCTTTTCCTGCAAAAGAACAAAAATAACATTAAAGCATCAACAAAATCTAATTAAATACTAACATAAACATAAGTTTATGAGCTAATAAAATGCGTAATTCACGTGTAGTTCACTAAGCCTAGATTAGACAAGCCATGCATGTAATATAGAATATTCTAAATAATTCATATAAGGTTAAAGATGGTTCATGCCATGAAGTTGATTGCTTGTTTTTTCGAAATTGTTCTAGCTTGTAGCCAAAAACACCTTTTTTTCATCGGTTAAAAAAACACACCTTTTTTTTCCAATGCACATACATGGTATAGATTAGAGGTGAAAGGCATTTTTAGATTCGACTAGTGGATTCATATTCTTCAGCTATCTCTTCTTTGATATTTTTATTGGGAAAGATATATATTGAGCCATCATTTGACTTGTGCCAGCAGAATTTGAAAGAACTCGGCTAGCCTCACCAATTTTCATCACCAACATCACATCACTATCAAAGAGGGCTTGCCACATCAGCAAGAGAAAATGAACGACTGAAATCAGGAAAAAGTTACAACTTTACCTAAATTTTGTTGGCCCCACCTCCTTGTGACTATTTGGGATGGAGTTTGGTGAGGAAAACATTTTTCGTTTTTTAGGCACTGCCACATCAGTCAATTTCTGATGGTTGCCGTATTTCTTCCAGCTTTTAGGTACACTCGGCCAGAATAGTGGTGGTGGCCGGCTAATGCCACATTATTCAAGCTCTGAGCGTGGGAGATCACTTTATTCTTTTTCTTTTTCTTTTTGTTTTCAAATTTTTTTCTTTGGTTAAGGCCTGTTTGGTAGAGAGAAAAAGAAAAAAAGTCGAATGAGAAAAAAAAAAATTAGAGAGTGTTGAACTTTATTCTCATTTTCTTTCTATTTAAGAAAGAAAAAGTTATAACTGAAATTTTTGTGTAGTCCCCACGAGAGAGAAAAACAGTTTTCAACCGTCACACTTTTCTGTCTATCCAAACACTAAAAAAGAAAAGACTTTAACTTTTCTCCCATTTTCTTTTCCTTTCCTGTTAACGAAACACACCCTTAAGATTTTTCGACATTGTCATGGGTGCAAAGGTTTGGTGTACAGATTTTGTGTAACGTTAGCATTTTCCCTTTTTTAAGACATGAAAAACCACGGTTACATTTAGAAAGATTCAAAATCAATCAATGTGATTGAAACTGTGAACTCTCCAACCCAATCAATGTGAGTGATACTGTGTGTTGATATAAAAAAAAAGCTCTAGTATGTCTCCTAACTAATTATAAACTCAAACTATTGCAAACATGAAAATGAAGGGAAAATTGTCAAGAAAAATTTCCCCCTTTATCAATGGGGTGTGTTTCATTGTCTATATATAATCGCATATACATCTTTACAAGGCAGGTATTGACAATTACATAAAATCCCTACACATTAGGTAAGTTACAACTAATAGTGCTTGATTTCCTCAATCTGATTCAATCAACAAGATAACCTGTCCATGATCTTGTCAAACCAGCTGTGTGACAATTCAAATTCTGGCGCCACAAGTCAAATGATGGCCCAATATAATATCTTTCCCAAGATCCCCCTTCAAGCTTAAGGGGGTTGAAGACACACATTAAGCTTGCGACGTTCACAAAATCGTGTGGAAGACAAAGCTTTGGTAAAAACGTCATCGACCTAAGACGATGAGGGCATGTGTGACATAGAACTATACCTTGCGCAATAACATAGTGAATAAAGTGAACATCAATCTCCACATGCTTGCTACGATGATGAGAGATGGGATTCATGGCTAAGTGAAGAGCACTCATATTGTCACAGAACAAGACCGGAGGAGAGACAGGGCGAATGTGAGACAGGATATGCATTGGAGCTCCTTACACGGTTTGGCTAGCTGATTGCAAGCCCATTAAGACGCCTCTTGCGCACCGGGTTCTCATCTCCGCCAAGATGATGGTGATCTTCTCTCCGATGCGTCCAGTTATCGTCATCTTGTAGGTGCTCTCCAATATCTCAAAATGACTCATCTGGATATTGCTTATGCGATCAATGAAGTGTGTCAATTTTTGAAGGCACTGCACACATCTCATCTCAATGCTGCCAAGCGCATTTTACGCTATGTCAAAGGTACCTTACAATTGGGATTACGATTTTATCGGTGTTCTCATCTTTTTATGAAGGGTTACTCTGATTCCGATTGGGCTGGCTGCCCCGATGACTGGCGGTCTATCTCGGGCTTTGCTGTTTACCTTGGGCCTAATCTGCTATCTTGGACGGCTAAGAAGCAACATGTTATCTCTCGGTTCAGCACAGAGGCCGAGTACCGTGCACTTGCAACTCTTACTAGGGAGATACTTTGGTTTCTTCATGCTTCGCACTCTTATCGGGTCAGGACGGGTTCGGGGTTTCACAATGACTCACAATTAGGTTCTATCATAACACTCAGTTATTTTTCTTGCTGCATGGTTCAAACCAAATATTCACCATTGAAAACATTCTACATTTTGAGTAATCTTTTGTATTTTATAAAAGAAAAACAAAGAAAATCAGTTTAGACTTTAGAGTAACCCAATCTAGTTGGGTCCAATGTCAGGCTTTTAGGCTTTAGGCTGCATAGTAACATAGTGGCATCCCTACACATAGATAATTAGCCACAGGCAAGAAGAAGATTCAATCCAATGCAGAGAAAATTTTTCCGACATGGCTGTTTGTAGAAAATTCAACATTTACATGTTCACCTAATATTGCTTCTGTTTCTTCACGATTCCTACCTATCCACGAGATTTTTGCAATCACACTAAAATAGAAATCTTTAAATGACAGAATAAAGAAAAAGCAAGAAAAGAAATGAAAGAAATTCATGCATTCATAGTAGCATAAGCCCACATTTGCCTCTAAATATAGCCTAAAACTACCGAAGACAACATACAAGTTACAACACATCAGTCCATTGCAATTTCAGGTCCGTAACATGGTCCCCTCATCCACAATGAAACACATCTTCCTTGCATTCTTGGTCATAATGGCCTTACTTTCATCCGCCTCAGGTATAACCTTCGCCATTTGATTATGTGTTCGGAATTAAATTCTACGTAGATATGCATTTCTTTGATCCTTTATACTCAATTGCGATCGAACATCTAATCTCTTTTGTGTGTTTTCACCCAATGTGTTGCAGCGGCGGCCAGGGTGAGTCCACAACAAGATGACCGTCATCATTATATTGGTAGCTGCTACCAGGGCCAAGACTGCGGTGAAGACTGCTTTAGGAAGGGCTTTCACGGAGGAGGTTTGTGCCAAGGAGTTGGTGTACAAGTCCTATGTTGCTGCAAAGACAAGCGGCGCGCATAAATAGTGCCATTAGAACATTATAGAGAGGGGCTAAAAAATAATATGAATAGGAGGCCGTTTGGATGCTACAGTGGATGTTTTGCTACACTGTAGCATCCATATTTTTTCCATATCCAGCGTGAAACATGAGTGGACATCCAAAATTTACTCTGGATATTTACTTATAATCACGCCCCAAATGGCCCCTAAGTTGACTATTCACTATATGTAGTAGTCCAATAAGATCTTTATAAATCTTTGGCTTGTCTTATTTTCACATTCTTCAGGACAATTTATCATAAGATTGCCTCCCTAGTTCTTTACCTTGCTGGAGAAGTTACAACATGTTTAAAAATATACAAGCATAATTAGCATGCATGGTCAAATCCTTACAGCGTAAGCGGATTAATAACATAGTTTGGGATTATAAGAACATAATGTAACATATTGAGAGCTTTTTTTTTAGCCGCCTATCTTGCTACTGAAAGGAATTGGCCCACTTTTCAGGGCGGACCTACGTGTAAGGGATGGGGTCAGATTGCCCCCATGGGTCTGTACCTTTACCTGAGGTGGGACATTTAAAGTGGGTCAAAGTGGCTAGAAGTTAGCTTACTTCCATCACATGACCCCATCTCAAAATGACTTGACCCCATGGCTAAAAATCCTGAGTCCGCCATTATTTGCACGTATTAGCTATCACATTGTCATTCTTGTTAGGCACATTACAAAGCCGCCCCCTTACATGCACTGGGTAAACATTAAGTTCGTGGTTGTGATTTCAAAAACTGGTTTGTCCATGTCCAGTCCGCGCCGGCAACTACCGGAAAATTTGTCTGCAGGGACACGGACACCATTGGACTGTGAACATCCCTAGGAAAATAGGAGTTTAACTTCTCTAGCCCCTGTCCAAGTGAGTTGCGGCACTTAGACTTGGGCCTGGTTTCACAAAGCTAAATTTTCTACCCCAATTGTTTAAGTGGGCTCTACGATTGGAATTTTCAAGTGCTTTTAATAAGTAATTTAAGGAATTACAAAGCAATATACCGAATTGTATCTAATTCGGCATAGTTATTATTAAAATTAACAAACATGTAGTGGACCTAAGTAGTTTGGACATTGTATATCTACAAAATCAGTAACAATGTTTTTTCTCGATATAGTTTAGAAAGTAACTATGCCGAATTTCCCCAAGTTTTACCGAACCGACATGACCCTCGGCTCCCTCATGACCAAAAAACACCTTAGACTGGAGGGGGGTTTGTTTTTAGCACACGCTGTAGAGCTCGATAAATTTCACTCATTTTCAAATGCAGACAGGTTTAATTGGACGGAGGGAGTGAGTATTTTCTTCAGGGTCTTTAGGTAAACACATAGAATTATAGTTTGTAAAATGCCAGGAAGTTAATCCCACAAACTTGGGACCACAAAACGCAATTTGAAAGTATTACAACAGTGACAAGTAAGAGGAACAGAGGGACACCCTTACAGATCAAACACCGATTATCATATTCAAAGCAGCACCATAAAATCCTATATCAAAAACAAAACATGACCTTGTGATAACTATTTCCAGATTCCATTTATGCCAAATGTTCTAAATCAATTCCACAACAATAAATGAAAATTTGGTTTTCAATTCATTGAGTAACAAAATTTTTAAGGCAACTTTAACCTCTGCATCATCTAATTGCCTACTGCCCTGATTTACCCAATTGAGTAGCCAAAATTAAAGTGCTCAACCTACAAATCAATAGCATTAATAAAAAAAATTTATCTCCATTACTGCTTAGCACTTGGAGTAAGCTCATCCATCTTGGCTTATTGTATAAATAGCAACGATTTGTTATATAATAAGCAAAAGAATTTCACAAAACCTATGATCAATATAACAACAAAATCCAACCACAAGTATGAAATCTCATACCTTACAACAGAGTTCCTTTCCTCTCAATTTCAGCCTCTCACTGGTTTTTGGAGCATTGCCGATAAATACACCTGCCGCCTCCGCGTCTCAGAGCTATCAACCTTCTTCTCCCCAACAACCCACCTCAACTTTTTATACCCAAACCTCTCAATCAATCTGGTTACCACCCTCTTACTCTCCTCATCTATACAGTAGAAGTTATCAAGCCAAAACAATCCATTCACCCTCAAAATTCTGTCTACATCAAACATCAAGAACTCCAGCTTCTCCACATTGGACACATCCCCTAGAGCGCCACTTCCAGTGTGTACCAGGTCAAACACTCCATCATAGAATGGAAACCTCTGATTTGAGCTCACATACAATGGGAACAACCCTCTCGCCGCAATGAAATCATTGTAAGGCGCATTTAAACTCAAAGTAGAAGTAATCACAGTAACATTCTTCCCAACCATTACCGCTGCAAAGTGCCTCAACTGGCCTCTGATATCGAACCCTATCCGCATGCCTCCTCCACCCATTACTAAGACGTCATCAACGAGGAAATCATTCTTTCCCCGCGGCTTCACCCAGCTCTGCTTCTCCAAACTATTGTTAGAATAAGGGTTAAAAAATATATTAGAAAACAACTACACGTTCGAAGCGTGCGGATCTCACTTTCCTTGAAGCAAAAATTTCGGCCTTCTAGTCCACAGGCTCTTTGTGGAAAATCACTCCTAAGATACGACAGACCACTCAAGAGTGTTTAAGATATACTTTCAATAAACACTCTTTAGAATAAAAATTTTGTGACTCTTATTACACACAATGACTCAAGAATGAGAGAGAGAGAGATTAGGTGTGTCCCTAACTAAGGGTCTAGGACCCTTTATGTACACTTAGGATGTGATAGGGTAACTCTCATGACATTAATTTTAATTCAAATTGGGTGTTATACTCTAATTGAATTGCTATTCAACATGGAGGTTTCACTTTGATGGGATGGTCAAAGTGAAACTCCCAAATATTTAATGACTTAAATCTCTAAGGTTTTTTTTTTAATTCAAAAAATTGAATTACAGAAAAAATAACAATCCCCACCAGATCTAAGTTATTATGACAAAATATTATGTGCAACAAACACTTCATGTTTTCGGAGATAGGTGCCTTTTGAGCTTGAACATATTCCTAGTTTGATGTATCGCTACTCTCATACGTTCAAAGTGAATTATGTCTTGAATATGGCACATTAGAGTGAGTACTTTACCTAACACACAAAGTAGCATGTCCTTCCAAGTTCACCGGGGTAGCGCATTGGCCATGCACATGTATCCTTTTCATGAGTTGCCTATCAGAGAATCAGTCTAATTTCTCCTTAACTGCGACCTCAGTGGCACTCACATAGGTAAAGATCTCCAAAGATATCTATCTAACATACCCTGCTATATAAACTTCAATCTCATTAAGACTTTCGTCAATCTTTTTCATAGATAGTAAAACACTCCCATCTCTACATGGGACTGAGCATATATTTTTAAATAGTGCTCTTCCAAGTTATGCATTAACTTGTTTTTCCCATTGAATCTCCGTTGTAGATCTCCACTTCGATGGATTGACTTATTGCTAACAATAACTTAAATTAGGCTTTCAACCCCATTCCCTTAGATGAGTTTTGGATTTATCCTGCTGATAATCCCTTTATAAAGAAATCAGCCAAATTGTTTGCTGATTTTATAAAATTCAATGTAATAATCCCAGTAGTGATCAACTTGCGCAAGATTTTATACCTACGTTCTATATGCCTGGAGGACCTCTTATTATTATTCTTACTTCGTATCTTAGCTATTGCAGCTTGGTTATTGCAATGAATCATAATATCTAGTATTGGTTTGTTCACTAAGGGTATCTTTGTTAAGAGATCCCTTAACCATTCAACCATTCCTCCAATCTTATCCAAGGCTACTATCTCGGCATCCATAATAGACTTTGTTGTGATAGTTTGTTTACAAGACTTCCACGCAACCGCCCCACCACCTAAAGTGAATACATATCCACTTGTAGGTTTAGATTCTTCTAAATATGAAATCCAACTCGAATCACTATACCCTTCTAATACTGCTGGAAATCCTGAATAGTGTAAACCATAGGATATTGTTCCTTTCAGATATTTGAAGACTCTTTCTATAGCGGTCCAGTGGGTCTCATTAGGGCTTTTAGTACATCTACTTAGTCTTCCCACAATGTAGGATCTGTCTGGTCTACTACAATTAACCAGATAGTAGACCAAACAGCTCAGACTTCCTATCAGCTATGAATATCTAAGTTGTGATATACTATCACCTCGGTTTTTTCTTAGTCTTACACTCAGATCATACGTCGTATTGACAATCTTCTTATTGAAGTAACTATATTTCTTTAAGATTTTCTCCACATAGTGTGATTGATTCACAACTATTCCATCAGGAGTTCTTTCAATTTGTTACGCATGAAAAATAAATTTTTATATGCATTTTTACCTGTTTGTTAATCATAATTTCTAGTTAAAATAAGGAATGAAGTGAGTTTTAGTAATTAGTTTAATAATTAGGAATTAAATATATAATGCACTCTAAATGACCTAATTTAGATATGTTTCATCATTTTATGATTTATTTGGTGCGTCTAATTTGGGATATATTTTATTTTCTTTAGGTTCAAATCCTCTTACTGCAGGACAGCCAAAGTGAAGCCATTACACATGTTTTAAAGTGCCGAAGTGACCCAAGAGTTGAGATCACGCGCAGAGAAGATCTGAACCGTTGATGTTGACTGATGAAGAAGATGGGCGCAGAATTAAAGACGGGCGTTCATAATCGATCCAACGAATGAGAGTGGTACAACAGGTTTTAATTGAGAGAAATAAAAAAATAAAAGAAATTGAAAGGAACCTGCCCGCTTCGGTCTGAAGAAAGAAAAGAAAAAAAATAATACAGGATAAAATAACCCGAGCCGGAGCTCGGGTGTTTTAGCCAGAAGCGGAAGAACAGAGCTTGAGCTCTGTTCGGGCGACCAATGGCAGCGGCCCTGGGTTCCAGCGACGATGAGTTCGATCGACAATGGTGGTTGAGATTGACAGCTGGGCTGAGAGAAAATAGAGCGCTTGTGGCAAAATCAGGCCGATGAGCAGCTACATGCTGAGGACAACGGCGGCGGAGCTCAGGCAAGGTTGCAGGCCATGCCGAGGAGGAAAATTCTGATTTTTGGAGCAGTGGCATGCTCGATTTGGGCTGTGCAGGGCATGGAAGGTGTAACACCCAAAAATTCTGTAAGTTTACCAAAACTGCTATTTTAGGAAACTGTTCTAAAATAGGAAAGTTTTGCTACCTATTTTGAAATCTTATAATCTGGTGTGTTGATTTTGTTTTGTGATGCTTATGGAAGTGTGGAATTCATAAACCAGATTAGGCAGTACACCAGGGCGCGAGGACTAGCCCTGGCACTGGGTTCAACCTGGCGCTGTGGCTGGCCTGGCGCCAGGGGCTGAGTGCACCTGACGCCAGGAGTGGGGGGCCAGGCGCCAGGGTGTGAGACCAGTGTGTAGAGACTCATTTGAGTATTTTGAGTTATTAAATTGAATTAGAGATGTGGTACAAGAGTTGTGCAGTATTTTTAAGCACACTTCATTCGCGGGATATCAGAGCCGTCCATCTGTGTGCCACGCACCAAACGCAGGAACACCTGAGGGCCAGAGCCACGTGGACACATTGCCCTGGGCACTGTGCACGTGGTTGGCATGTGAATATTTGGTTAGGGGAGAGAGAATCAAGGAGAAGAGGGAATTTCGAATTCTTTCCAAATCCAGTTTTAAAAAGAATAAATATCTAGCTCAAAAATCCGATTTGTGTATTAATTGATTTGTTATCCTTTCTCATTGTAAATTTGAGATATTTAAGGGATTGCTTTTTGGAACGAAATTAATGGAGGATCATTGCTCTTTCCATAAAAAGTGGGGGCGCCATGTGGCAAGAGAGGAGATCGTCCCTATTTGAGGATCCTTCCTTTTTAAGTCAAGTTGTGGCCTTAGATTGAAAAGAAATCAATGGTTAGAGATAGTGAAACCGGTTGTCAAATTGGGAGGTTACAACCTTAATTTAAGTAACCAACTAATTGGATTTAAATTCCTACTAAAAGGGGATGATAACTGATTTGGATTGTGGATTGATCACGTCCAAAATAGATGGCCCTTCCTTTTTGTGGACGAAATTGTGGCCTTTGATTGCAAGGAAATCAATGGTGAGAGATTGGCTTAAATAAGGAAGTTACCTTAAGTGGAAATTAGGGTTTTGAATCATCCTAATTGAGGGGAAACCCTAACTAAGGTTGAGATAATTAAGGGACCACGTTCTTGTGATGGTTATGGGCTAGTGTTTGGTGGATTGTAGCCCTTGCATGGAGTGCAGATCAACGGTGGAGATTGATCCAAGTATTGAAGGCTTGGACTATTTAAACACACTAATAGAGAGACCGGCCACTCTTTTGGGATGCCTTGGGAAGAGTGCAACCAGCAGTAGCCTCATCCTCTCTTCTCCCTTCAAGTCAGCAGCCGTTCCTCTCTCTCTCGTGGAGTCGTGGTGGTGGTGATTCGTCGAGGTCAAGGGTGGTGCAATCGGTGATCGAAACTCTCATAGAAGTTTCAAATCGTCAAAGAGGTAGGATGCATTATTTTTACCACAACTTGATCCTCTGAGTTATCATGAGTATGATACTTTATACATGCTGAAATAATGTTATGATGTCGATGATTGGATATTAATATGGTTTCATGCAAAGTATTGTCTTGAATATATACGTGTGATTAATGCATGTTCAAAAATGTTTCTTTTGTGTGTCACGTGGTTGCTCTTCACGTACTGTCACGCCCCAAATCTCCATTGAAGGCAATAGGGTTGCAAATCTGGGACGGACCGAATACTCGATTCATCACCATAAATCCCAGACACAAATGCGGGAATAGCCGGACCATAATGACGTAAATAATTATTCCAAAACTGCTAAAATAAAACTAACCAATTTAAACAATAGAATTAATCCAGCAAAAGCAAAATAATAATGCAAGTGACACGCAGGCCACAAAATCAAAAATATCCACTATCATCAATAAAATAAATTCTATGCTAACAAGTCTTCACGACTCCCACGAGCATCAACCTCCACGCCACAAGAATGCTGATCACATCTCTTCAACCTTATGCCCTGCATCGGAAGATGCGTGAATATTCCAGAGGAAATACTCAGTAGGATGCTAGAAAAACTCACAGTAGAAACAGGCAATAAAGGAACCAATAACAACCAAGTCCGATAACTTAGAATAACATGACGCAGATGGTACTTACCAGGAAAAGATATCGCACCCAAAATATCTCATCGATCAGGGTGGAAATAAAACACATTATTCAATATGACTCCAGACTTCCAAAGAGTAAGGAGATAAACAAAATATCTGATCTAGACAACCAAAGTGTCAAAGATGTCAATTTCTGCTCTCTGATCAGTCCACTTCCTCTATGAACTGCAATACCAGAACATCCTAGAGGTTCTACGTAGGAACCCGGCCAAGCGTCTAGAGATGCTGGCCCCATCGGTGCTTATGGGCACAATGGGCGGAGATTGCAAACCTTTCGTAATGTCTAACAATCTAAAGCGCACGCGTTGCCGTACTCGGCTGAACTACAGAGGTTCATAATTATCGGAGACCACTCTGGGTCTAGCTATGGCTCGTGAGCATACTATGATCCAGCCTAAGAGTGTTCAACAAAGCTCTTAGTGGAGAAATAGTTTACATGGAACTGGGTTTGTCTAACCACAACAAGGGTATTCTCGTGAATTAACAACTTCAGAAATTTAACTCTCGAAGGAGTATAATGGAATTCTCAGCATTCAACAGTGACTGACTCTCAAGGGATTAACCAACAATCGGTTTGTGCCAATGCACGAGCTGACTTGAACCGAACTCTTTGGTGTGGACTCTATCAACGTCATCACCATGCACTATTACAATCAAGATCATCCCTGGTTCACAAGACTTTAGAATCGATGTCCCAAAAGCTTTAATGGTAGAATTGAAATGAATAACCCCAATCTAAGATTAGGGTTTCAAGAGATCGAAGTTGCGCGATGCTAGGCACCGCGAGCAAAAACATAGATGACCACGACATTTGGAATAGAGACGATACTCCACACGTATTATCATCATAAATACCCTCTGGGATTCATACACCATAGTACCCTCCTTATGTTATATAATAATAATATATGCATATGTATATTTACATATAATTTTAGCATAGCGTTTTAGTTAATACCGTGAAAGGATTGCTGTTATGGACACAACAGCTCCATTCCCGGCGATCCACCAGTCTACACAGAACTTGTCAGTCTCTGAAATTTTTATAGCGGACAGCCCCCGGTCTGTAGATCATTACCTAATTTACAGAATATTTTTCCGAATTTTCTACAATTAGTTATGAATTTTTTAATACAGTCTGTCAGCGCAAGATACATCCTGGCCGACAGCATTACACTAAGCAATAACTCGATTTTGCACTTGCTATTACTAATTCTAATCACAACTAAGGTCTTTTAGACTTAAAACCCCCTTACATTAGGCCTTTATTAGCTTCTAATCAGGCAATTAACTGCGTATTAATCAGCCTACAAGTCTCTTTTAAAAACTGTTTTATCAATTAGCCTTAATGGTCCATTAACCCGCAAACTGGACAATTATTCCAGGACACCCCGGCTCCTGGTCAGACCCATTAACGAGGTCTTAAAGTCCACGAGCAATGATCCATAAGGATTTACACTTTCTCTTATTAATACATCTTTTAATCTCTTCTAGATAGTCTAATTACTCCTTTATCAAATCAATTAAGGCATATACTACCTAAAGTGGATAACTTTATCCGGACACAGAACTACAACTCAAGGCACGACTTCTGACATAAAAGGACGCCCCAAACCAAAGGGTTCAACTCTGAAAGATGGCTGCTTTTGGATGAGAAACACACGGATTACATCCACACTAAACAATTAGGTCAAAGCATGCAATCACGTAACATCGGTTGATGTATATTAAGAAAGATGACAACTTTTCATGACCAGAACCTTAAACCACTCGAAACGGAGTACTATCAGTAGGTATAGACAGCAAACACATGATCAAAAGTGTAGCAAAAGAATAGTATACCTCAGAGATGTCTTGATCGAATAGTGTATGAGAGAATCACAACAATAAATAGATCGGTATGCAACAATTGAATAGATATCAGCAATTAGAACAATTAATCCAGAACGAAAATGAGTCAATCATGTCACACATCATCAGCACGTTTAGAACCCCTTAAATAGGTAAATCAGGTAAGATACGTCCCAAAGAAATTCCCCAAAATCAGCCCAAAACGTTTCCCAACGGAATTGCCTCGGGATTTGCAAAACCACCGGCGATCGATCGGTCCGTATTACGCGATCGATCGTCTTGCGATCGATGCCTTACAAAGACGATCGATCGTCTGCCGATCGATGCCGTTTGATGGCGATCGATCGGTCTGACGGAAAAACTTCAATTTTCAATTATTTAATGAAATTTCTAGAATTCAAATTTACTCCCATTTAGCAAAGAAATTTTACCTTAATAAAATATTACGGTCGCTACATCCTCCCCTCCTTAAAGAACATTTCGTCCCCGAAATGCCGTAATTATTCTTCAAAGAGTTGAGAGTAGGACTTCCTCATTTCATCTTCGGTTTCCCATGTCATTTCCTCGGAGTGCTGGTTTTGCCACAAAATTTTCACCAAAGGTATAGTCTTCTTTCGCAGGACTTGATCCTTCTTATCTAGTATCTTGATTGGTCTCATCGGAAATGATAAGTCTGCCTCAAGATCCATCGTGGTATAATCCAATACATGAGACTCATCTGGAACATACTTCCTCAACATCGATACGTGAAATGTATTTGTACCTCGGCCAGCTGTGGGGGTAAGGCCAATCTGTAGGCAACCGGCCCAACCCTTTCCAAGATCTCAAAGGGTCCAACGAACCTCGGACTCAGCTTCCCTTTCCTACCAAACCTCAGAATTCCCTTTGACGGAGAAAATTTTAAGAATACTTTGTCTCCTTCCTGAAACTCCAGCTCTCGTCATCGGTTATCCGCATAGCTCTTCTGCCTCCTCTGCGCTGTCTGTATTCTTTGTCGAATCTGTTTTACCTTCTCGGCACAATACTGTATCAACTCTGACTTCATTACCTGACACTCTCCAACTTCAGTCCAACATGTAGGTGATCTACACGGTCTTCCATATAGTGCTTCAAATGGTGCCATTCCAATACTAGAGTGGTAACTGTTATTATAGGCAAATTTGATCAGTGGTAAATGATCGTCCCAATTTCCTTTCCAATCGATGGCACACGCTCTGAGCATATCTTCCAAAGTCTGAATCGTTCTCTCTGACTGTCCATCGCTCTGCGGGTGAAAGGCTGTACTGAAACTAAGCTTAGTACCCAACGCCTCCTGGATACCTTTCCATGTTCTGGATGTGAACCTTGGATCTCGATCAGATACAATTGATATCGGTGTACCGTGCAGTCTTATTATTTCTCTGATATATAACTCAGCTAAACTCTCTGGGTTCTGTTTCCATCGAATCGGGAGGAAATGTGCTGTCTTTGTGAGTCGGTCCACGATCACCCAAATTGCATCCTTTTGTTTCTGAGTCTTTGGTAAGGCTACCACAAAATCCATGGTAATATGATCCCATTTCCACTGTGGAATCTTCAACGGTTGTAACAATCCTGCCGGTCTCTGATGTTCTGCTTTTACTTGCTGACATGTTAAACATTTGGAGACGAACCTTCCAATGTCTCGCTTCATACCGTTCCACCAAAAGTTCCTCTTCAAGTCTTGATACAACTTTGTGCTCCCGGGATGAATCGCATACCGAGAGTGATGCGCCTCTTGGAGAAGTTCTTGTCTCAACTCCATGTCTTTTGGCACGACCAATCTTCCTTGAAATAAGATGCTCCCATCAATTCCGTTCTTGAAACCTAGTTTCTCCAATAGCTTTTGCAACTGAGGGCTATTCTTTTGTGCGTCAAGCACCTTCTCATACATCGTTGATCTCACCGAGATATTTCCTAGGAATGACGTTCTCTTTGCAGTCGGCCATTCTAGGTTACATGCTCCTAGCTCTTCCATCATTCGCCATTCTTGCACCATCATATATGCTACTATTCCTGTCTTTCTGCTTAACGCATCAGCTACCACATTCGCCTTACCTGGATGGTAGTGGATAGAGAAGTCATAGTCCTTCAGATACTCCAACCATCGTCTTTGTCTCATATTTAAGTCTTTCTGTGAAAAGATGTACTTCAGACTCTTGTGATCAGTGAATACCTCGAATGTTTCTCCATACAGATAATGTCTCCAAATCTTTAAAGCAAAGACTACGGCTGCCAGCTCCAGATCATAAGTGGGATAATTCTGCTCATGAATTTTCAGTTGTCTCGACGCATATGCCACCACATGTCCATTCTGCATCAAAACGCAACCCAAACCGCATCTCGATGCATCACTGTAAATAACAAACCCACCAGATCCTGATGGAAGTTTCAGAATCAATGCAGAAGTCAGTCTTCTTTTTAGCTCTTGAAAACTCTTCTCACATTCCTCGTTCTAATTATACTTCACTCCCTTCCAGGTTAACTTAGTCATTGGCAGTGCTAAGCTAGAAAATCCTTCAATGAATCTTCTATAATATCCTGCTAATCCCAGGAAACTCCTTATCTCAGTTACGCTCTTTGGTTGTTCCCAATGCAGAACGGCTTCCACCTTCGTCGAGTCCATCGAAACTCCATCTTTTGATATCACATGGCCCAAGAAATTTACTTTGTCCAACTAGAACTCGCACTTGCTGAACTTAGCATATAACTGGTTCTCCCGCAAAATTTGTAACACTTGAGCTAAGTGTCTTCTATGCTCTTCCCGGCTTGCAGAGCAAACCAGAATATCATCAACGAACAAAATCACAAACTGATCCAGCAGTGCCTTAAAGATTTTGTTCATCATATCCATGAATGCTGCAGGGGCATTTGTCAGACCAAACGGCATCACTAGAAACTCATAGTGTCCGTATCGGGTTCTGAAAGTTGTTTTGGAGACGTCCTCCTCCTTGATCCTCAACTGATGATATCCTGACCGCAAATTGATTCTTGAGAAAACTCTTGCTGACTGCAGTTCATCAAATAAATCGTCGATCCTCGGTAGCGGGTACTTGTTCTTTATTGTTACTTGATTCAGCATCCGGTAGTCTATACACAATCTCATGGATCCATCTTTCTTCTTCACGAACAATACTGGTGCTCCCCAGGGAGATACACTTGGTCGAATCAGACGTTTATCTAACAACTCCTGTAGCTGCTCTTTCAATTCCTTTAATTCCGCAGGTGCCATCCGATATGGTGCCTTCGATATCGGTGCAGTTCCCGGTAATAGGTCAATAGTGAAGTCAACATCCCGTTTTGGTGGCAAACCCGGCAACTCCTCCGGAAACACATCGGAAAACTCGTTTACTACTTCAATTTCTTCTATTCTAGGAGTAGTTTTCTCTTCAGTTACTATGGTAGCCAAAAAGGCTTTACACCCTTTATCTACTAATTTCTGAACTTTCATCGCAGAAATTAGACAATTTTCTTCCTCTAAACGAATTCCCCGGAACATTAATTCTCTCTTTCCCGGAATTCTAAAATATACTCTCTTCCTACTACAATCAACTGTAGCGCCAAATCTAGCTAACCAATCCATGCCCAAAATCACATCAAAGTCAAACATCTCAAGCAGAACAAGGTTAGCATTCAACACCACATCATCAATCACAACAGGAGAGTCCTCCAAATACTCAGTTGCTATCACTGAGTCCCCAACAGGAGTAGAGATGGAGAGATCACACCCAAGTCTTGAAGGCTTCTTTTCTAGACTAGCAGCAAACACCACAGAAATAAAGGATCTAGACGATCCCGGATCTATCAACACTCTAGCTAATCTATCCAAGATAAGTAGAGTACCTTCGATGACATCGTCTGAAGCTTGGGTGTCCGCCGAAGTCAGAGCAAAGATTCGCGCCTGAGCCTTTTTACTTGACTCCCCTCCTACTTTCTTGTCACGATTAGGACAGTAGGTCGCAATGTGACCAACTTCATTGCAGCTGTAACACCTCCGAGTATCCTGTGGACACGGCTTCCCCGCATGAGATTGCCGCCCGCAAAATCTGCACTTGCCTCCAGCTCCGGGACCATCGATACGCTGAGGCTGGCGATAAGGAACCATCGCCCCATTCTGTCCATTCCCGTGGTTTTGCTGAGGTTGTTGTTGTCTCTGCTGTTTGGCTGGCTGATTAATAAAACGTCCACCATTCCCGAACCTCTTAAATCCGGATCGCTTGACAATACTATCCTGACCCTTACCGGCATTCCCTTTCCGCTCTTGGGTCCTTTTGTAATCATCTTCCAGAATAGAGGCGAGTTCGACCGCCTTTGCCACAGTTTCTGGTTGCGAAACTAGCACCTTCGCCCTTAAACCGTCTGGTAAACCATCCACGAACCTTCTTGCCTTCACAAGATCGTTAGGGCAAGCATCCGTTGCAAATCGTTGCAGTTGCTCAAATTTAGTCTCGTACTGCAGTACACACATCGATCCCTGAACCAGCTCCAGAAATTCTTTCTCCTTTCTGCGCTGCACGTGTGGAGGAAAATATTTCCGGTTGAATACCTCCTTAAACTCTTCCCACGTGATGTCTTGTCCAGCTCTGAAGTTGTTTCGTTCTGCTGACTCCCACCAGAAGACAGCTTCTCCCACAAACAAATAGGTTGCGAAGACCACCCTTTCATCTGTCGGAACTTTCATCCCCTTGAAAAGACGTTCCGCTTCCACAATCCAGTGCTCTGCCTTCTCAGGGTTGTCGTCTCCCGAGAATGCGGATCCTGCTCTCTTGAATCTTTCCAACGTTGGTGGTTTCACATTTGGAGTGTTGCTAGCTCCACGGTCGTTCCTTAACTCCCTGGCCAACTCGCGCACCACATCAGACAGGTTTTGGCTCGATGCCTCCTCCTGCTGAGAGTTTGGTCCAGTACCAGATCGTCTGCCGCGTGCTCCCGTTGTTGTCATCTCTGAAAATCTACAGTCAAGGAGAGAAGGAGAATTAGAACTTAACACCATGCTTCATTTCAATTCTTCCTTCAGTCCAAGACTCCTAACGGGACAATCAAACAGTCACACAAACACAAACAACGAATGCAAACAACACAAGGAACACACCAGTACTGAAAACAAAACGGAATCTTTTATTCGATTTTTAAAAAGCCAATACACCTAAATCCCTGAAAAGAATGCAGGGTTATTTAAACTCCTACTCAATTTAAACTTCCTAATCGAGTCCCTGAACACTACACCTCAGAGGTACTCGTCTAGAATAGCTAAAGACACAAACATCGGTGCAAACACTAGGTGATTCCCATACCAGTTAATCTCCCAATCAGTCATGTGAGGCCACCTATAACCTAGGGATTTAAACCTAAGATATAGCTTATAGAAAAGATCAGGATCGTCCCTCGCACGAATGTAAACCGGGTGCTCCAAAACCTTCAAAAACTCCTGGTGGATCACGTATCCAACGAACTGCTGCTCTTCCTCAGGATCTTCTTCGGGATCTTCCTCGGGGTCTTCCTCCGGATCTTCTTCTGGATCCTCATCCTCAAAGTCAAGCTCTTTTTCGATGTCAATCAGAAAAGGGTCTTCCGCAGTTCCGTGCCCAATGTCCTGAAGCTTCCACTCATCTAGCCACTGTCGTGCTGACTCCTGATGTTCCTTCTCGTAAATTCGTCCGCTACGAGTTCTCGCCATTACCTAAAGCAAAGCACTAATTAGTCCTTAGGTACAATTATGGTTCAACTCTCATTCTAGGGTTTCACATTTTATATCCCAAAGTCATTTCTAATCTTAGAACAATTATTTAGGTCATCCTGAGACTTTGATACCAAGCTGTCACGCCCCAAATCTCCAACCCCGAAATACGCAAAAGCGATAAACCATTGAAGGCAATAGGGTTGCAAATCTGGGATGGACCGAATACTCGATTCATCACCATAAATCCCAGACACAAATGGGGGAATAGCCGGACCATAATGACGTAAATAATTATTCCAAAAATGCTAAAATAAAACTAACCAATTTAAACAATAGAATTAATCCAGCAAAAGCAAAATAATAATGCAAGTGACACGCAGGCCACAAAATCAAAAATATCCACTATCATCAATAAAATAAATTCTATGCTAACAAGTCTTCACGACTCCCACGAGCACCAACCTCCACGCCACGAGAATGCTGATCACATCTCTTCAACCTTATGCCCTGTATCGGAAGATGCGTGAGTATTCCAGAGGAAATACTCAGTAGGATGCTAGAAAAACTCACAATAGAAACAGGCAATAAAAGAACCAATAACAACCAAGTCCGATAACTCAGAATAACATGACGCAGATGGTACTTACCAGGAAAAGATATCGCACCCAAAATATCTCATCGATCAGGGTGGAAATAAAACACATTATTCAATATGACTCCAGACTTCCAAAGAGTAAGGAGATAAACAAAATATCTGATCTAGACAACCAAAGTGTCGAAGATGTCAATTTCTACTCTCTGATCAGTCCACTTCCTCTATGAACTGCAATACCAGAACATCCTAGAGGTTCTACGTAGGAACCCGGCCAAGCGTCTATAGATGCTGGCCCCATCGGTGCTTACGGGCACAATGGGCGGAGATTGCAGACCTTCCGTAATGTCTAACAATCTAAAGCGCACGCGTTGCCGTACTCGGCTGAACTACAGAGGTTCATAATTATCGGAGACCACTCTGGCTCTAGCTATGGCTCGTGAGCATACTATGATCCAGCCTAAGAGTGTTCAGCAAACCTCTTAGTGGAGAAATAGTTTACATGGAACTGGGTTTGTCTAACCACAACAAGGGTATTTTCGTGAATTAACAACTTCAGAAATTTAACTCTCGAAGGAGTATAATGGAATTCTCAGCATTCAACAGTGACTGACTCTCAAGGGATTAACCAACAATCGGTTTGTGCCAATGCACGAGCTGACTTGAACCGAACTCTTTGGTGTAGACTTTATCAACGTCATCACCATGCACTATTACAATCAAGATCATCCCTGGTTCACAATACTTTAGAATCGATGTCCCAAAAGCTTTAATGGTAGAATTGAAATGAATAACCCCAATCTAAGATTAGGGTTTCAAGAGATCGAAGTTGCGCGATGCTAGGCACCGCGAGCAAAAACATAGATGACCACGACATTTGGAATAGAGACGATACTCCACACGTATTATCATCATAAATACCCTCTGGGATTCTTACACCATAGTACCCTCCTTATGTTATATAATAATAATATATGTATATGTATATTTACATATAATTTTAGCATAGCGTTTTAGTTAATACCGTGAAAGGATTGCTGTTATGGACACAACAGCTCCATTCCCGGCGATCCACCAGTCTATACAGAACTTGTCAGTCCCTGAAATTTTTATAGCAGACAGCCCCATGTCTGTAGATCATTACCCAATTTACAGAATATTTTTCCAAATTTTTTACAATTAGTTATGAATTTTTGAATACAGTCTGTCAGCACAAGATACATCCTGGCCGAGAGCATTACACTAAGCAATAACTCGATTTTGCACTTGCTATTACTAATTCCAATCACAACTAAGGTCTTTTAGACTTAAAACCCCCTTACATTAGGCCTTTATTAGCTTCTAATCAGACAATTAACTGCGTATTAATCAGCCTACAAGTCTCTTTTAAAAACTGTTTTATCAATTAGCCTTAATGGTCCATTAACCCGCAAACTGGACAATTATTCCAGGACACCCCGGCTCCTGGTCAGACCCATTAACAAGGTCTTAAAGTCCACGAGCAATGATCCATAAGGATTTACACTTTCTCTTATTAATACATCTTTTAATCTCTTCTAGATAGTCTAATTACTCCTTTATCAAATCAATTAAGGCATATACTACCTAAAGTGGACAACTTTATCCGGACACAGAACCACAACTCAAGGCACGACTTCTGACATAAAAGGACGCACCAAACCAAAGGGTTCAACTCTGAAAGATGGCTGCTTTTGGATGAGAAACACCCGGATTACACCCACACTAAACAATTAGGTCAAAGCATGCAATAACATAACATCGGTTGATGTATATCAAGAAAGATGACAACTTTTCATGACCAGAACCATAAACCACTCGAAACAGAGTACTATCAGTAGGTATAGACAGCAAACACATGATCAAAAGTGTAGCAAAAGAATAGTATACCTCAGGGATGTCTTGATCGAATAGTGTATGAGAGAATCACAACAATAAATAGATCGGTATGCAACAATTGAATAGATATCAGCAATTAGAACAATTAATCCAGAACGAAAATGAGTCAATCATTTCACACATCATCAGCACGTGGTACCCGACATAAAGATCAAAACTTTCATACAAATACGCTGCGAGAAAAAGAGCATCTTACCTTTGAACCGGTACCAAATTGCACGTGAACCGGTTTGAATTGAAACTCGCTTCTTTGCGCTCTCCACACGAACCAAAGCACCACCAAAGCACACAACACTAGGAAAGGCTTACTGAGGGTTGGAGGAGAAGGGAAAGAACGAAATAGAGGAGAAGAATTCACCAAAGAAAGAGGGAGAGAGGGCTGCCGGTTCTCAAAAGAATGGCCGGCCCTCTCATTTAGGGTTTTTATATAAGTTGCCCCAAGATCTCTACCGTCCATCTCCATTTCATCCGAGGGCCAAGGACAAACCCAGCCCATCCAAATCTCCAAGATCCCCTCTAACCACAAAATTATTCTAATTTGATTGCATTAAGATAGGATCTTATCTCCTATTAAGTAGTTACCAATTTACTTAGGTAACTTTACTAAGTAAAAGTAAAACTTTTAAGGGCTCCTCTTAGCGCCAAATATATGCAAATAAGACCACTTCACACCTCCCAAAAGGGTTTCCCACGTTCAGCCCATAATTACTTTAGTTAGGCTATTTAAATCTTCCATTATAATGCTTTCCAAATAGATATCAATTAGGGTTTTGACTCCAACTCAATTTATCACGTTTAGAACCCCTTAAATAGGTAAATCAGGCAAGATACGTCCCAAAGAAGTCCCCCAAAATCAGCCCAAAACGTTTCCCAATGGAATTACCTCGGGATTCGCAAAACCACCGGCGATCGATCGGTCCGTATTACGCGATCGATCGTCTTGCGATCTATGCCTTACAAAGACGATCGATCGTCTGCCGATCGATGCCGTTTGAAGGCGATCGATCGGTCTGACGGAAAAACTTCAATTTTCAATTATTTAACGAAATTTAGAATTCAAATTTACTCCCATTTAGCAAAGAAATTTTACCTTAATAAAATATTACGGTCGCTACACGTACAAGCCCTAGAATACATTCCCATGAGGCTATACTATTCAATCCTTGTCATAACTTGCTGTTGTGTGTCATATCTCATTCTGTCCAGTAAAAGATGGCAGATTTGTTGGTTGATCAAGTCGTTTCATACTATACTAGTATTCTGGATCCAATTTTGATAATCGATTTGAATTTCCTATACAATTCTTGATCTAACTCTTATGAAATTAAATTCTATTGCCTCTGATGCTTCAGCTTACCTTCTGGGATTCATGTCAGATTGTATTTGGTGTTGACCAGTGTTTGTGATTAATTGTCCTACTCGTGTTCTTTCGAGATTGGTGAAGAGATGGTTGTATAACCTAATAAGCTGAATAGTTATTCATAAAAGTAAGGAAATCATATTGATTCAGAGTTGAGGAGGTTCTACAAAATGTTTAGAGGGTGTGTATATGATGTTAGTAAGTGATATTAAGTGATTAATTACGAGTTTAGCATCAGATAATCAAAGGGGATTAAGATAACTGCTCTCGGCCAGGACTGTTCCTGCACTAACCAGCAGTGATAAAAAATTCATATGTAATTCTATACAACGTAGAAAATTATGAAATTAGATGGGTTATAAACTAGACAGATAAGGCTAACTTATATAAAAGTTTCATAATTTAAAACATACTAGATAAACAGTGGTAGGGGTTAGTATTCAGCTATTTTGCATAGGGCAGAACACTGTGTTCATGTTAAAACCCTAAATCGGCTGGATACTATACACTATAAGTATATGTATACATAGTATTATGACCTAATGATTATATGATAAGACTCTGAGGGTACAGGGTACAGTAACATCAGATTATATGAGTATGAACAGTGAATCATGAGTTTTGTCCGAAATTAATTGTCTCTTCGAGTCTAAGTCCTTGATTGATCTATCGTTCAAGGAATTCTCTCGTACAAATCCAAAAGACTTTGTACACTACATTTGACCTATTCCTGATATTGGTGACCTTAAATTCTTGTGCATGGGAATTATCATATCTAGAGGCTAAGTACGATAAGGTGATTCAGTATCTCGATTCTTGATGAGTCATGATTGGAGTAATCCGATGTTGATCATTCTAAGAGTTTTGAATACTCCGATGTGAGTCCTTTCTGATGACCTTGATAAAGATATTGTCTTACTCCTCTGATAGTCATTCATTGATGATTATGGTCTAGGTCTCTATTTGAGAGAACCCTGATTGATTCTAGATGAATTCAGTTCCATGTAAACTGGTTCTCGTCTAGGAGTTCTGATGAACACTCTTAGTTGGATTCATAGTATGCTCACGAGCCATTGTTAAATCCTCTGTGATCTCAAATTATATTATGAACCTCTGTAGTTCAACCGATGACGGCAACGTGTGCGCTTTAGACTGTATGATATTACGGAAAGTCTGCAGTCTCAGCCCATTGTGCCCATAAGCACCGATGAGGCTATCATCCCTAGACGCATGGCTGGGTTCCTCTGTAGAATCTCTAGGATGATCTGGTATTGATGTCCATAGGGGAAGTGGACTGAACAGAGAGCAGAAATTGTTATCTCCGACACTCTGTATGTTTGGAGTCAGTATCCTTATTGATCTTCCTAACGCTCTGTACGTTTGGGATCCGAGTTATTTTATTCTTGACCATTGGTGGTCCTTGTGATGATTATCGAGCAGGTAAGTGAACTCTGTATTTTCTCAACCTGATTTCTCTTAAAGGTGTCATAAATTCTCATTTTACAGTATTCTATTGTTATTATCTATTGTGGGTTTTTCTAGGCTCCTACTGGGTATTTCTTTCGAGATACTCATGCATCTCTCGATGCAGGAATTAAAGTGGAGAAGAACTGACAAGGTTCGTGTTTGGAGCTCGATGATGGAAGTTGCTAGAATGTGGATTTTATTTATCATTTTTAATTTTCTTGTTCGCGGAGAACTGATCAGCCTATGTGCTGAATTTTAATTTGATGTTTGTTGGTTATTCGACTAGATTATTGTAATAGCATAGCTTGTTTTTATTATTTAAGATTCTTATATAACGGAAATTGGTTAAGCATTATGGACAGAGAAAGTTATGTGTTTTGAGTATTCGGTTGTGGCCTTATTCGGGGTTTTGAAATTCGGGGCGTGACAGAAGGAGTCGGGCTTGATTAGGAAAGACCTGATTCCGGCTCGATTTAGGAACCAAAAGAGGCGTGCTTGACTGGGAGTTGGTCGGAATTGGAGTCCGGATTTGGGTTTATCCCCAATTTGGATTTGGCCACGACGAGGAGGACTGTTGCAGTATAAAAACTGAGAGGCTGGCTGTGCAATCGACGAGTGGAGAAGACGACCAGACATTCTTTCTAGCAATTTTTTCAGTTTTCAAATTTTTATTTCAATTTTCTTTCCTTTCATTCTAGTTTTCATCTCTGTTGCTTGGAGTTGTACCAATTGCTTAGAGCAATGAACAGTAACCCGAGAGAAGAGGAATAGTACATTCTTGCTTAATTTTCTATTATTCCACAATTTCTGTAAGTTATTTTGATTTTAATTCTAATGAATTCATTTGATTTTGCAATTCAATTCTCTGGCATGAGTAGCTAATTTCATGTCTAGGGCAGAGATGAAGCCATGATTAATTGTAGGAGTATGATTCATTTGACGCAATTGTTATCTCTAAATTAATGTGTTTTAAGGATTGTTATTCTCAAATTTATTGTATTGAGTTATATGTTTAATACGCTATTTGGATATTAGTTGTGATTTATCTATTGATGGATACAACTAATGATTTGAATCTTGTCTGTTCATATGCAAGAGAATTCATAATTTTAATTCAAAATATATATGCTTTCGGGCTGAAATCTTCCGGAGGAGGATAGATTGAATTCAAATTCTCTACGAAATAATCGTGAGAACAATTGCTGATTGTGGATAATTTTTCCTACAATTCTTATGCCCTGGCGTTTTAAGCATCTAATTAAAGTTGTGATTTTTTATTTTTCACTTAGATTTCTTTTCTTGTAGTTCAATTAATTGCCTTTCCATTAGTTATTTAGTTACCACATGCATAATCAATTTTAGTCTTTGATTAGTCGTAGCTCTAGTTAATCGAATTAAGTTAATTCTTCAAAAAAGGGTAGTAATCTGATCTTCGAATTAGAGTTCCAAAAACACAAGTCCCTGTGCGTTCGACCTCGTAAAATTGTGCGACTATACTCCAATATGATTCGTACACTTGCGAGTAAAATTAAGAGATTAATTAAAACAACAACAAGTTTTTGGCACCGCTGCCGGGGACTTGTAGGAAATCAAATTTTAAGATTAATTTTGCCCTTGTATTTAATTTTCGGTCAAAAAATAAAATAAAATAAAATTAAAAATAATATAAAAATTTACACACGTGAGCGTTGATTGATGGTGTATGACCACGTGGACACGTGATCTCACATTGCATCTGGTTAGCAATAATTTCATTCTTTTAGAGAATAACAAAAGTGAAATTGATCTTTCATTCAAAATGGAAGACCAACCTGAGTAATCTCTGAGGGAGTTATTTTCTCCAATCACAATCAATCCTGCATCTTGCATAGTGTTGCCTGCAACCTTGCAAAACATTTTGAATTAAAACCTCATATAATTCAACTCTTGCTTATCATGGTCTTAACAGAAAGGATCCTTACAAGCATGTAAAAAATTTACTAGAAATTTGTACAACTTTTAGGTTCACAGACTTCTCAGATGAGTCTGGTCAGACTTCTCTGATGAGTCTGTTCGTCTACGTCTTTTCCCCTTCTCTTTGAAGGACAAGGCCAAAGCATGGTTAAATTCCCTTCCCGCTGATTCTATCACAACATGGGATATATTGGTGAGTAAATTTTTATCCAAATTCTTCCCTATGGCTCAAACCAATGAATTAAAAAGAGAAATCACTGATTTCATGGAAGATGAAAATGAAAAGACATTTTACTAAAATATCCACATCATGGATTTGAAACATGGAGGTTAATTCAACACTTTTACAGTGGTTTAACTCAAACACACTGCAATATGATTGAATCAATGAATGGTGGTGCGTTCTTAGATGTAGGAGGTGAAACTGCGTATAATTTCTTAAAGCGATTAGCTGAAAGGTCCCAACAGGGGGATTTTGCAAGTCATAGGGAGAGACAACATCAAGCTCCTAAGAAGGGAGGTCTCTACGAGATTAAAGAGGACGTAGATGTTAAGGTCAAACTCGATGCGCTAATCAAGAAAATAGATGCCTTGAGTTTGAACCGAAGCATCAATGCTCTCTACATGAATGAAGCAAGCTATATGTGTGCTAGCCCAATGCATACATCTCTGAACTGCCCTTCAATGAATACTTATCCAGAGGGTTATGCAGAATAAGTCAACGTTCTAAACAATTATGGGAAGCCGACAGGAAATCCCTTCTCTGAAACCTACAATTCAGGATGGAGAAATTCCTTCCTGATGAGCAATTACTTGTAGTGTCCCAGTTGCCTTGGTTTGATGACATAGTTAATTATTTGGTAACTGAACAAATTCCATCTCATTGGTCTTCCCAAGATAGGTTCAAATTTTTGTCCAGGGTTATGTATTTCTGTTGGGATGATCCATACTTGTTCAAATATTGTCCTGATCAGATTATTAGGAGATGTATTCCTGAACATGATCAACAAAGCATCATTTCCTTTTGTCATGATCAAGCTTGTGGTGGCCATTTTAGTTTGAAAAAGACTGCTGCAAAGATTTTGCAGTATGGATTTTATTGGCCTACTATTTTCAAAGACTGTCATGCTTATTGTTCAGCATGTGAAAGATGCCAGAAGTTAGGAGCACTTTCACGTATTGATGCCTTTAACCTCAATCCTTATTTTAGACCTTTTTGATGTATGGGGTATTGACTTCATGGGACCTTTCCCTAACTCTTTTGGCAATCTTTAAATTCTTGTGGGGGTAGACTATGTCTCTAAATGGGTAGAGGCTAAAGCATGCAAGACCAATGACCACAAAGTGGTGGTTCAATTCTTAAAAGACAACATTTTTGCATGTTTTGGTTCTCCTCGTGCTATCATAAGTAATGGGGGGAAACATTTCTGTAATAGGGTTTTTGAACAGTTAATGAAGAAATATGGCATAACCCATAAAATTGCTACCCCATACCATCCCCAGACAAGTGGTCAAGTTGAAATATCTAATCGGGAGATTAAGCATATTTTAAAAAAAAAATCGTTAATCCTAATCGCAAAGATTGGTCACTGAGACTCACCAATGCTTTGTGGGCCTACCATACTGCATTTAAAACTCCCATTGGAATGTCTCCATACTGTATTATTTACAGAAAAGCTTGTCACCTTCCTGTTGAAATTGAGCATAAAGCTTATTAGGCAATTTAAGCACTTGAATTTTGATCTGAATAGAGCATGAATTCAAAGAAAACTGTAGTTGAATGAGTTAGATAAGCTTCGTAATGATGCTTATGAGTGTGCGAAATCATACAAGGATCGCATGAAAAAGTTCTTGATCAAAATATTCTGTGAAAATCTTTCACACCGGGGCAGAAAGTTCTTTTATACAATTCTCGTTTATATTGTTTCTGAGTAAATTGAAGTCTTGATGGACATGACCTTTTATAGTTGTGTTGTTTATTCTCACGGGGCGGTTGAAATAGAAAACCCCAAGAATGGTGATATATTCAAAGTTAATGGTTATCGTCTTAAACCATTCTTGGAATTGCAGCAACCTCTGATCGATGAATTGAGTCTGGGAGACCCGTATCATGACTAAAGCTGCAATAGCTTGTTTTGTTTTGTACATAGTAGGTTTTGTTTACATTGCTTGTTTGTCATTATTTTCAATCACTCACATTTTTAGATTCACGAGTCTCACAGGACATCTAGATGGTCGCCTTATTCTTCCACCTATGGGTGGTGCCTGCACAGTTAGAAGAAGTAGTGAATGAACATCCACTGAATCCAGACTTAGATATTCCAGTCGTCTATCCCTGGGCACCATTACTACCACATCAATTAGCGGCGAGAATGGATAACCCACCCATAGATGAGCTTGATCCTCAGGGGCCCATAGTTGCTGTCAGTGTTGTTCCCATCCCATATCCATTTTTGTTCCCCAGAGAGTCTAGGTGGGAGGTATTGAAGAGAAGGCTGGGAACATTCATTTGCAATTTGAGAGATGTCACCTGGTCATACTTTTGTTATCTGTGGTCTCACATTAAATCCTTGGTAGAATCGTCAAAATCAACTAATAAGTGAATCAATAGCTGTGTCTGGCTGAAGACGTTAAACTTAGCACTGTTGAGAGGTGATCTACACATGAAATATGTATTTTATTATCTCCTAACCTTATGTTTATGCTAGTGTTTGATTAGAATAAATGCTACTTTAATATAGTTTTTGGTTTTTGTAGGAAACAAGAGTAATACGCAGAAATGGGGTGAAACATGACTCTAATGATTGAATATTCATTACTTCGATTGCATAGCTCTGATGGAACTGATTTAAGCTTTATATTAAAGTACACGAAGTCAGCTTTCTAACGCCACTGACTGTTCACAATTCGGAGTTCTGAGCAAAAAGTTATGATCATTGAAAATATAGTACGCGAAAGAGACGTGAGTAAAGAGAAGAACCGTCAAGATGAGATCGGATGGATGAGATCGATACAACAAGTTTTCGTTTAATAAAAAAAGAATAGAATTGAACTGGTTCCGTTCCGGTCCGGTTCGGTTCAGTAAAAGAAAAGAAAAGAAAACCCGACCTGAGCTAAAGCTCGGGCCTTTCGTTCCAGACAGAGCTCGAGTTCGAGCTCAAGTTCAGACGTGGTCTGGCGGCGGAGCTCGAAACGGCAAGGCTGCACTCAACGCCAGATGGGCTCGGACGACGGAAGCGGCGATGGATTGAAGATGACGGAGGCGACGGGGGAAAAACAGAGCCGTGCTCAATCGGGGAACTAACGAAATAGTCGGCCGGATTTGGAAAGTGTCGGACTTGGTCTCGAATCGACTCCAACTTGGAATGGGAATCGATTAAGAGTCGGATTCGGGGTTTGGCTACCTATAAAAACAGAACGGAGGGAAAGCTTGGAGGAGAGGATGCTTGGCCAGAAAATAGAGGTAAAAAGATAGAATTACCAGCAGAAAATAGACCGGATTCCGGTGTTGTTTCTGCCGCAAGAGAAGGGAGAAGGCCACAGGGGAGAAGGCGGCGTTTTGGGCTGATTTGCAAACTGCTACAGTAATCGCGGACTGATTAGAGGGGATGATGAATAGTAACCGGTGAACAATGATTTTGAACCGTGCTGTGAATAGTGTTTTGTGAATAGTGATTTTTGGTGAATAGTGCAAAATGACTCCGACAAATCAGTAGTGTTCTTCTCGTCAGATGGCCGGCTAAATTCGTGTCCAAGGTGTAGATGAAGCCCTAGATTTATGTTATTACTCTTGATTGTTTTATTTAATACAGTTGATATAATTACACTTAATGCTATTTCATGAGATTCTTTTGAGTGCTTGACCATAGACTTGATTGATATGCATGAAATTAGATTTTTTAATTCCTATGCTTAGCTGAAAGTAGGCTGGTGTTAATTCTATGCCCGACCAAGGATAGGATCATTAGCCCAAATGATAATTCTATGCCCGACCAAGGATAGAATTAGCTATAATAATTTCTAGTGGATGAACTCTAGTGTCCGACCAAGAACGTGAATGAATTCATTGTGATTTGTGTGTTTGACCATGAACACAAGTTACCGTATCATGTCAATTTGTTCATAATAATAATTGAGAGTAGTAATTTCATGTCTAGTGGTGAATTCTTTGTCTTGGTATCTTCTCCATATTAATTAAAATCCGTTTTAAAGTAGTTAAATTTTATTACTTTCTCTAGATTAATTAAAACAAGCTTTCTTTCAATTGAATTTGGTAAATCATTCATCCGTCCCTGAGATTCGACAACCCTTTTATACTCGCTATAGTACAATTGCCTTGTGCACTTGCAAGGGTTTTATATTTAAACGATCAGGAGGCAACCCAAGTTTTTAGAGTTTTTATTTTTGTGCTTATTTCTTCTTATGTTATTCTTATGCTTCACTTGTTCTTTTCATTTTGATAGATAATATAGCGTTTCAGTAAAGCCGAGGTACTATCTTTCCTTCCCTCTTCTATTTATTTTCTTCATAACTTATTTCATATTTTTTTACATTGAGCACAATGTTTCATGCAGGTTTGGGGGTGTAGGAAGATATTTGTTTAGGATGCTTAGTTTTTTTTACTTATTTTGAATTTTGCAAAAGGAAAATTAAAGAAAAAAATTATTATAATTTTTAGGTTGTTTCCTAGTATTTTTATAGGTTTTGGTAGTTTATCCCTTCGTGATTCATACTTCAATTTTTTAAAAATTAATTTACATTGGAAGTGTGAGTAAGTATACTAGAGGATTGAGACACTTAACTGAGAAATAGCATTCTGTTACAATCCTCTTGGATCAAGTGCTTAAGCTAATAAAATTCACTCACACACACCAGTTATATAAAGTAATACCTTCTAGAGATTTGTTGAATACTAATCTTCAGTGGGATGTCTTTACTCAGAGTCATTGATTGATATGTGGTTGTCTGTTGAGCTTAAAAGATCATGATAGACCATTTACTTGGCAATGACAAGGGCTTGGAACCAGAAATAAGTTGAGAGTATAATACAGCCTGGACAGAATAAGATGCTTGAAAATATATATGTTGAAAAAAATAAAATGAGAAAACAAAAAGAAAGAAAGGGGTTGCTTGACTATTATAGGATTAATTTAGGCTGATGCTCGGGCCCGAAGCGGTCTATACTTAAAACCTAATGCCCTAAGCCAACTATGCTGGGAGTCATTGGCTCGAGTCATTGCTAAACCTAAGCATCTTGAAGTCAGACCTTACACAGTCCGATTGAAGAAAAAAAAATGTTGGACCCGAAGGAGGCACGCAGGAATTTGTGCTATCATGAACCTAAAGATTACGATGACTGTGTAGATTCTGATGTTTTTTGGTTAATGAGTAACACTGGATCTGTGTAAAACAGAGATTTAGAGTGTATTGCTACAATGTTCTACACTTTCTATTATTTAAATTATCATGCTATATCATATTGAGCAGAAATTTCCAAGAGAAGGTGTAGAATAAAACCACTTGCTTGAGCGCTTCTATATTCCAGTTGATTATAAATGCAAGTACGTGTGGTTAGTTTTCTTAAGTATTGCAGTGTGTATTTGAAGGGATAATAGGTTCTGTGTTTTGAAGTGTTTAGTTGATTTCTTTCTCATTTAAATTAAATAATATTAGTTTTATAAATACATGTTTGTGGGTAACATGGCTGCAAACCCTCACGAGACTTCACTCGTCAAGCCAGGGACACCTGGGGGTTTAAAAGCCTTGTTGCATATGCTAAATGCAATCGTGATTCCCTATGACAGTGGCATTTATCTTTGAGTAGTTTTATTTTTTTTATTTTTTTGTTTTGCTTGAGGACTACCAAAATCTAGGTTTGGGGGTATTTGTTACACATGAAAAATACATATTTTTATATGCCTCTTTACCTATTTCTTAGTCATAATTTCTAGTTAAAATAAGGAATAAAGTGAGTTTTAGTAATTTGTTTAATAATTAGGAATTAAATAAATAATGTGCTCTAAATGACTCAATTTAGATATGTTTCGTCATTTTATGAATTATTTGGTGCATCTAATTTGGGACATAGTTTATTTTCTTTAGGTTCAAATCCTCTGACTGCAGAACAGCCAAAGTGAAGCCATTACACGTGTTTTAAAGTGCCGAAGTGACCCAAGAGCTAAGATCACGCGTAGAGAAGATCTGAACCGTTGATATTCACTAATGAAGAAGATGGGCGTGGAATTAAAGGCAGGCGTTCATAATCGATCCGACGAATGAGAGTGGTACAACGGGTTTTAATTGAGAGAAAGAAAAAAATAGAAGACATTGAAGCGAACCGGCCGGTTCGGTCTGAAGAAGGGAAAGAAAAAATAATAATAAAGGATAAAACAACCCGGGCCGGAGCTCGGGTGTTTCAGCCAGAAGCGGAAGAACAGATGAGTCCTAATTATTAAACATTTTTGACCGAACCGGCCGGAGCTCGGTTGTTTCAGCCAGAAGCTTGAGCTCTGTTCAGGCGACCAATGGCGGCTGCCCTGGGTTTCGGCGACAATGAGTCCGATCGACAATGATGGTTGAGATTGATGGCTGGGCTGAGGATGATCGGCGGCGGTCACTCGAAGCGACGGCGTTGATGAGGGTCATGGCGGCCGAGAGAAGGCAGAGCGGTCATGGCGAAATCAGGCCGATGAGCAGCTACGGGCTGGGACGACTGCAGCGGGGCTCAGGCGAGGTTGCAGGGAAAGTTCTGATTTTTGGAGCAGTGGCATGCTCGATTTGGGTTGTGAAGGGCATGGAAGGAGTCGGGCTTGATTAGGAAAGACCTGATTCGGGCTCGATTTAGGAACCAAAAGAGGCGTGCTTGACTGAGAGTTGGCCGGAATTGGAGTCCAGATTTGAGTTTATCCCCAATATGGATTTGGCCATGACGAGGAGGACTGTTGCAGTATAAAAACAGAGAGGCTGGCTATGCAATCGACGAGTGAAGAAGACGACCAGACATTCTTTCTTGCAATTTTTCAGTTTTCAAATTTTTATTTCAATTTTCTTTCTTTTCATTCTTGATTTCATCTCTACTGCTTGGAGTTGTATCAATTGCTTGGAGCTGTGAACAGTAACCCAAGAGAAGAGGAACAGCACATTCTTGCTTAATTTTCTATTATTCCACAATTTTTGTAAGTTATTTTGATTTTAATTCTAATGAATTCATTTGATTTTGCAATTCAATTCTCTGGCATGAGTAGCTAATTTCCTGTCTAGGGCTGAGATGAAGCCATGATTAATTGTAGGAGTAGGATTCATTTGATGCAATTCTTATCTCTAAATTAATGCATTTTAACGATTGTTATTCTCAAATTTATTGCATTGAGTTATATGTTTAATATGCTATTCGGATATTAGTTGTGATTTATCTATTGATGGATACAGATGATTATTTGAATCTCATCTGTTGATATGCAAGAGAATACATAATTTTAATTCAAAATTTATATGCTTTCATGCTGAAATCTTCCTAGGAGGATAGATTGAATTCAAATTCTCAACGAGATAATCGTGAGAATAATTGCTGATTATGAATAATTTTTCCTATGATTGTTATGTGCTGATTTTGATGCCTTGGCGTTTTAAGTATCTGATTAAAGTTGTGATTTTTTATTTTTCACTTAGATTTTTTTTCTTGTAGTTTAATTTATTGTCTTTCCATTAGTTATTTAGTTACCAATTGCATTATCAATTTTAGTCTTTGATTAGTCATAGTTGTAGTTAATCGAATTAATTTAATTCTTCAAAAAAGGGTAGTAATCTGATCTTCGAATTAGAGTTCCAAAAACACAAGTCTCTGTGGGTTCGACCTCGTAAAATTGTGCGACTGTACTCCAATACGATTCGTACATCTGCGAGTAAAATTAAGAGATTAATTAAAACTACAACACAATCTTTAGGCCTAGTATGACCTTAACAAGACCTAAGTTTTTCATTTCAAAGTTCTTGTTAAGGAAGCTCTTAACCTTTTCAGTTTCAGTAGAACTTTTTTGAAAGATTAAGACATCAACTACGTATAGGCACAATCTCACGTAGAAATCTTTAATATGTTTCCAATAAAGGCATTTATTAGATACACACAATATAAAACCATTTGAATGTAAAACATTGTCGAACTTTTGGCGTCACTGCTTAGGAGCGTGCTTGAGACCATAGAGAGATTTTAGTAACTTACATATTTTCTTTTCTTGACTAGGTTCTACGAAACCTTCTGGTTGATTCATGTAAATTTCTTCCTCAAATTCACAATTTAAAAATGTCATTTCACATACATTTGGTGAATTTGAAGTTGGAAATGAGCAGCCATTGTTAAAAGCACTCGAATTGTAGTAATTATGGTTACTGGAGAATAAGTGTCAAAGAAATTTTGACCTTCCTTTTGACTATAGCATTTTGCTACTAATCTAGCTTTATACTTTTCAATGGACCCATCAAGATAATATTTCCTCCTGAATATCCACTTGCACCCAATTGGTTTAAACCTAGGAGGTAAGTTCGTTATGACCACATTCCATGTGCAAGTATATAGTCCATTGCAGTTTGTACTACTTCCTTCCATAAGTGGGCATCACTAGATTTCATAGCCTCACTATAAGTCAAAGGATCTTTATTCCCCACCAAGAAAGTATGAAAGTCATTTCCAAAATCTTTCTGTATTCTAGGTCTCTTTGATCTCGTAAATTCCACGCTAGGACTTGTTTCTTTAGTTCTGGGAACTGAGGATTGAGTACTAGCTTGTTCATGTGGTTGTTCTTGCACAACAGTCTTACCATTTTCCTTCATAGGAAATACATTCTCAAAGAATGTCGCATCATCGGACTCTTTGATAGTATTTGGAGCATAATCTTGTCGATCATATCTAATTACTAAAAACTGATATGCTTTGTTGTTTTGCACATAACCCTAGTTTGTCCTCCTTCACGTTAGGGGTCTTAACCTTTACTAAGCAACCCCAAACCTTGATGAATTTTAAATTAGCTGTTCTACCTTTCATTAGTTCATAAGTTGTTTTATCTAATCCTTTATGAGGTACTTTATTTAAGATCACGCATGAAGAAAGAAGTGTTTCTCTCCATCGATCCTTTGGAAGACCTGATGTGGCAAGCATGGCATTCATCATGTCGATAAACGTTCTATTCTTCCTTTCAGCTAGACCATTAGACTGATGTGTATAAGGCACTATGGTTTCATGTATTATTCCTTGATCTTCGCAAAATTTTGTGAACTCAAATGAACAGTACTCTCCTCCACGATCAGATCGAAGTCGTTTGATCTGTCTCTCAGTTTGATTCTCAACCTCCGTCTTATAGATCTTAAATCTATATTGTGCCTCATCTTTGGATTTAATTAAGTATACATGGCAAAACTTAGAAAAATCATCTATAAATATTATGAAATATCTCATGCCTTCTCTATGATAATTTCGTTTATTTCACAAATATCACTATGGATGAGTTCGATCAAATGAAATGTCCTTTCTACATATTTATATGTTTTCTTGATTGCTTAGCTTGGACACATATTTCACACTTAGATAATGAATCTTTATTTGACTTTGGAATTAAGTCAAGATTCATCATCCTACTAACCATGCGTGAATTAATATGTCCTAGTCTTGAATACCAAAATTCACAAGAATCAAAAGTTTCCATAACATTGATAGAGAAGTTATTACAACCTTCCATACTAAGTTTAAACATATCTTCAGAAACATAGCATTTTCCTATTAAAACATCCTATTTCATATTACAACTTTATTTGACTAAAACACAAGCCTATAGCCCTGCCTAATAAAAAAAAACTCCGCTCACAAGATTCTTCCGGACACTTGGCACGTGCAAGACTTCTTATAGTCTTAGAGTTTTCACAGATGTGAATCGGATATCCACCGTTCCAACTTCATGAACATCAGCCACTGAGGAGTTACTCATCATGATAGTCCTGCCCTTTACTTCCTGGTAAGAGGAAAATGAAGAGACATTAATTCCGATGTGAACAGTAGTCATTGTGACAACCCACCAATTGTAGGTACACATGCCAAATTAATTTCAAATTTAGTCAATACAGACCCATTTTCATCTGAAACCATGCTCGCTTGTCCAGAAGATGAAACCCCACCATTTGGATGGTCCTGACCCTACTTCTCCCAACACTTTTTAGAGAAGTGTCTAGTCTTGCCGCATACCCAATACCATTTATTAGTGTTGGTATTCTTTTGAATATTAGGGGCTGACTTGAGTAGTTACTTGTCCTTCTTCTTGGCTCTAACTTGGGTTCTCTTGAAATTTGTTGAGATTGTTTTCCATCACATTTGCATGAGCACTATCAGAAGAAGGGTTATCGACAAGTTTAAACTTTGATCCACTGGGATGCCTTTCCCAATGATTTTTGCTACCAAGTTTTGAATTTCGACTACTTGATCTCGAATGGGTTTACCATCCACCATCTTGTAGTCAAAGTATTATCCCACGACATACTTTTCCTTACCTTCATTTTCTTTCCCAAACTCATTTTCAATTGTTTTCCAAAGTTCTTTGGCACACTTGGTGGTAAAAAGTAAATCATATAATTCGTCACTTAGGACGCTTAGGATTTGTCCATGACAAAGCTCATCATCCTGCCAAAACTTCACCGGATCCATACTAGTTGAAGCCTTAAATATTTCCACAGCTGCTTCACTAGCGGAATGGGATTTACTAGCATCCGAATCTTTTCACCAAGAATTATATAAAATATTCCAAGTTGGCGCCCAACGTTTGAAATCTTTTTTAAAAAAATTTCTCTGGCTTTAATGTCTTGTCAACTCCCATGATTAACCAAAAATTTAGATGGAGAATACCTCAATTTTTTGGTAGAATAACCAAAATTCCCTTTTGTCCCGCTTTAGTTGACCTATTTCTTTGGAAATCTCCCAAAAGAAATGGGACACTTCTCTTTTTCCTCATAAAAAACTTGAACCAAGATTTTTATGCCTTGAACCAACTTGTGAACCAGGTTCACTAAAAAATGGAACGTTCTCTAGGCAACAGCATCGCGGTGGAGGTGGAGCTCGAGACGCAGTGGAGCTCGAGGTGCCCTCGGTTGCATTGGACTGCCAAGAGACGTGGCGGATCTGGCAACGGTGAAGCTATTAGTCGCGGTTCCACTTCCGGCAGTGGTGGTGGTGGAAAAAGCTCTAATCAGGAAAAATCCAATCTTTCTCTTCCTTTTTTTCTTTATTTTTTGCTTCAAGATTGTTAGAACAAAGGCTAAAATATATATCAAAAAACAACTATATGCCTGAAGTGTGCGGATCGCACTTTCTTTGAAGTAAAAATTATGGCCTTCTAGTGCACAATCTCTTTGTGAAAAATCACTCTCAAAATACGACTGACCACTCAAGAGTGTTTAAGATGCACCTTCAATAAACACTCTTTAGAACTGGAATTTTGTGACTCTTATTGTACACAATGACTCAAGAGTGAGAGTGTGAGAGAGAGGGAGGGAGAGAGATTAAGTGTGTCCCTAACTAAGGGTCTAAGACCCTTTATATAGACTTAAGATGTGATTGGGTAACTCCCATCACATTAAGTCTAATTCAAATTAGGTGTTATACTCCAATTGAATTGCTATTCAACATAGAGGTTTCACTTTGATGGGTTGGTCAAAGTGAAACTCCCAAATCTTTAATGACTTAAATCTCTAAGTTTTTTTTTTCAATTAAAAAAATTGAATTAAAGAAAAACCAACACCATTCTCAACCAAATCGAATCCCGACCCGCCATTCTTGGCATTATAACAGGCAAAATTGTTGCACCCAAATCCAGCCTAGCTCAGACTCTTGTCGCTCACCGGACTCCACAGCGAGAGCGGGAAATGCAGTAGCCCCGGCTTGGTGGTGGAGCACACGAAACACCGCCTTAGGGCAGCGGCTCGCAGCCATGGAGAACAAGCCTTTGATCAAGCGGGGTGTCATAGGGGCAGGCAGCCGCAAGGGAGTAGGACATGAACTATGGGAGGCACTGCCACAAAATCGGCCATTAGCGACGGATTTATTTCTGTCGTTAAAAGAACCGTAGATAAAGATATACTTTTATGACAGAAAATGACCCGTGGAGAAAGGTATAACATTTGTGATGGATTTTGAGGGCAAAAAACAAATTGTCGATAATAGTAGCTATTCTCCAAGGTTTATTATCCGCGATTAAAAATTTTCGTCGAAAAAGCCTTTGCATTGAAAACGTAAGTTTTTTTAAAAAGAAAGAGGAAAAAGATCATGACCGTTGATTTGAAGGGCCAAGATTAAAACCCTAATTTCTATCTACGTCTCCTCCGTTTTCCCCAATGCCCATCTGCCTATAGTTCGCCGACACCATCTCTGCAGGTCTCCACATGACCCTCCCTGCCCCCGTCGCCTCGCCCCAGTCAATGTGGGAACTCCGATGCGTCTCACATCTCCACGACGCCGCCTGGTTGGCCGAGAAAATCCGTGGAATAATGCCCGCTCTGCTGCCGCCGAGACTGAGTTGAAAAGCTTCTGGCTTTATCGCCTCTCGATCCATCGTCATGGGTTGCGCGCCAGTTCCCACTCGGTCGATTCTTCTGCCAAATGTGTTTCCTTTGAGAAGTTGACCCGTCGTCTGATCGTTTAAAATTAAACCCTTGCAAGTGTACAAGGCAATTGTACTACAGTGAGTATTAAAGGGTTGTCGAACCTCAGGGACGGATTAATGATTTACCAAATTCAAGTGAAAGAAAATTTTGTTTTAATTAATCTAGAGAAAGCAATAAAATTTAACTACTTTAAAATGGATTTTAACTAATATGGAGAAGTGCCAAGGCTTCGAATCCACCACACAATAAACCAGCTTATCGTCTCTCTCTTTTGAATAAATTCCTAATTGGCTAGCATATTCCTCTCGGACATATACTTGTCAATTCAAAATATTGTGCTCTCCTCTCGGACGTAACACATAAGCAATTAAAATATGGAACTGTGATCTATATCTCTCGAGCATAAACCAATGAAACCTTATTCCTTTATAACACCTTAGTCTACGTACGTTCCTCTCGGACACGCAAGTATTCCTTGGATTGAAACTCACAAGAATTCACTCTAGCCTCTCTCGAGCACATAGAATAAACCTCAATAAATTAACAGTGATTCTATAATAAGATTCATACACCAATCAAGGTAAAATTAAGATTAAGATGAAAGAAAATGGTACAACCAATTTACTCGGGTTTCATCTATGCCTTGGACGCAAATTTAGCTGGCCATCGGACAAGGAGAACATTGTTGATTTGACGGAGTCATTGTGCACTATTCATAAAAAAATCATTGTTCACTACTGTAGCAAACACTGTTCATCGCAGAGGGGCACTGTTCATCGTCTATCCCAATCGGTCGTGCACTGTAGCAGTTTGAATTCAGCACAAAAATCAGTCGGCTTTCCTCTCCTCCGGCCACCTTCTCTCTCTTCCCCCTCCTATTCTGGCATTGCACCACCGGAATCCGACCACAACCGCACCGGAAAGCCCCTGGTTTTTCCTCTCCTCCGCTCTATTTTTTCGGTCGGTTGTCCACACTAAAACTCCCTTCTTTTCTCCTCTTTGGCTCTGTTTTTATAGACCTCAGCCGATTCCTAATCGAAGCAGTAATCCATTCCATTTTGGACCCCAATTCCGGCACTTTCCGAATCCGGCCGACTACTCTGTTTCTTTCCCGATTGAGCATGCCGGTTTTTCCGCCGTTGCCATCATGCCTTTCTTCTGCCGTCATGATCATCGCCGCCGGTCCAGTCCGCCGTCTTCTCCGTCGCCATTGCCAGCCTCGCCGGCGTCCATCTCCACCGGAGCTCAGCCCACGCCGGCCTCGCCGTAAATCAACCCAGAGCTCGAGCGCTGCTCTATTCTGGACGGCCCAACTCTGACTCGGGTTGGGTTTTTATTTTTTTATTTTTCTTGAACCGAACCAGACCGGAACAGAACCGGTTCATAATTCTTTTTTTTTTCTTTATTAAACAAAAACCCGTTGTATCGATCTCATCCATCCAATCTCATCTTGACGGTTCTTCTCTTTAATCATACATCTTTACGTGCTATATTTTAAATGATCATAACTTTTTGCTCAGAAATCCGAATTGTGAATAGTCAGTGGCGTTGGAAAGCTGACTTCACGTATTTTAACATGAAGCTTAAATCAGTCCTATCAGAGATATGTAATCGAAGTAATAAACATTCAATCATTAGAGTCGCGTTTCATTCCGTTTTTGCGTCTTGCTCTTGTTTTCTACAAAAACCAAAAATTATATTGAAGTAGTAGTTATTCTAATCAAACGCTAACATAATCATCAGTTTAGGAGATAATAAAATACATAATTTATGTATAGATCATCGTCGTCTCTGCCCTGTGGCTGATCTTTTCGGCAATTCGAATGCGCGTTTCGAAAAGCAGCAAAGATTATCTGGTTATGCGGGTGTTGATCAGATGCCGCTGATAGTTTGTCAAAATTCTGCTGGTGTTTTGGGTGGCTCGTCGGAGAATGCTCGGACGACTTCGCACATCTCTTGGCGCAGCTCAATTTTAGGCCTTGCCAAGAGGCAGAAACTGTCTCTGGCTCCAGCGGATGTTCCCGAAGTGTCTGAGCCGTGTCCTCAGACTGAAGCCATGTTCTGATTCTGCATTTAAAGTAGGGGATAGTGAGGTATCTTCTTGGCAATATTGATCCTTTTGCTTTTCTTGTGGAATAAATGTTAAGCTACTAGATGTGAATGTTGCAGTTGTCAGCCTTCATATTACTAGGCATTACTTGGTCATAAGTCCTTTGGTCGCGTTAATGGTGGATCGATTACAACGGTTACCCATCCAATGCTTCTAGGCGGCCTCCTTAGTAGCAATCAGGTTTTGGGTGTTAACCAGTTTACCAGTTTCATTTTATTTATAAATTTGTGCTTGAATTGCTGTTGTTTGAGTTCGTATTCATATCCTGAGAATTTATAGATATAAAAACAATTGCAGTTGTTGAATGATTGGTTTATTGCAGACACATGAAGAGGTCTCAGAAACGTTAAATATCCTTATTGAAGGGAATTTGAAGGTGATAACATCTACTTTTTTTTTTATCAAAAAATGTTTTCCAAGCTATTCACTCCTTATATTCCATCTTATTAAGTGACCTATTTTTATTTAGTAGAAATGTGATAACTATGCAAAAATAATGTGTTGAGTCTTCTTGACTTTAATATGAAGAAATAATTGAATCAACATCACCACTGCATGCTGACATGGAAGCATCTGGAGTGGAAAGTCCATTTACGATCTAGGTGAATAGACAATGCTTCGGTAGACCACGCTGAAGTGCGGACTTAGCATCTTAAAAGAGATTCACCACTGGAGTGTATCTTTGACTGCTTCAAGCTCTTTCATTTGAAATGATCCATTAGTACTATGTAGATGTGTATTTACGTGGTGTTCAACAAATTGTGTTGTATGGTCGGGGCTAACGGGAAATAAATCACAGCCATGATCCACGATAGGTTATATCATAAACTTGATTTAACTGTATCTGCCTTGTATGAATATACTCTGTCTCGTATTTATTGGGTAAAAAATATGGATGAAGTAGTGGAGTCCACAATTGCATTCTATTCCAGGAAAAGAAATGGAACAATCAACTTTTTCAGCTTTGGTCAATGATGATGACAATGCTGAACCGGGGATGTCCACAATTTTGGCATGTTTCGGTAACTTTTTTGATCCATATGATGCACTCAGCCCTCCTTTATACCAAACAGCTACATTTAAGCAGGTATTGTTGATGTAGTTATGTTTCCCTTTGAATTAAGAAGTGGGCTAAGAGAAGTAGGTTTTGAATTGAGAAGTATGTTGTCATGATCGATAAAAGGATATTTAAGTAATTGTGATATAGTGAAAAGTTAGCAAGGGAAACAAGGAGGTAGCTCAAAACTTTCTGCTTTTGTTTTTGCCTTCAGCAGGAGGGAATGTGAATTTTCTGTACATACATGTGTTAACGTGATTCTCTTGTTATGATCACTGAATTTTGTAAGGTGGGTTAGGTGCATGTAGAGAATACAAGAGAATCTATTCTTACCAAAATCATAAATATTGTACCCATGGAAGTTTCTTTTCTGGTTACACCTGTGGTTTATTAGTTTGTATCTCATAATGGATTTCTCATCAAGCAGGTGTGTTGGAAGCATTTGTGGCATGAGGAGGTCAATGGGTCGAAGTGTCACGCCCCAAAATCCCATACCTCGATCGGAGTACGGAAGCCAATCAATGGAATACATTTCGAGGTAGAGATCCCGACCGAACAATCGATTTTTCAACCGATTACAATCATCTCAAAAGGACGTGTAACCGATTATGCCCGCAATCAGTATAATACAATAATAGATATCAATGAATACTATGAAATGAATTTACTTAATAATAATCCATTTAAGAAAGTCAAATAAAATAAACCTAAAAGTTTATGACACACAATTGCCAATAATGTCATAAGCATCAATAAAAGCAAAATAAATAAATAAATAATCTTTAAACTCTTCTCGGCGCCTGCAATTCGCCATTCCACTACTGCACTTCCTGATCTCAATTGTCACTTGCGCCTGCATCAGAGGATGTAAGAGTATTTCATAGAAACATTCAGTAGGATGTAAAAACCCATTGAATGAAACAAGTAGTATAAAAAGAATAAGAATAACAAAGGATCGTGAACATCCCACAACATTTAAACTGAACCTAGGTCAATACACCTTCAAGGTTAGTCAACCACAATTCCGACTCGCAAGTATAGGAAAACATCAATAAGGCTCCGAACAAACATATGTATAAGGAGAGAATGACAATCATATTAAAGGCTCCAGACATCTAAAGTAAAAGGAGTTACAATTTCTGCTCGCTAACCTGGTCGATCGCAAGTGACTAAAATAATATACCAGAACCACCCTAGGGGTCCTCTCTTTGCTGGCCCCACCAGTGCTTACGGACACAATGGGCAGAGACTGAGGACCTTCCGTAATGTCCACAATCTAACGTACGTATAGTGCCTCCCTTCGGGCAGTATGGAATCACAATTTCATAAATATAAGTGACCTCGCAAGATCTAGCAATGGCTTAATTGAGCATACTATCAAACCACTATGGGAGAGTCTTGCAAGGTCTCCAGTGGAAGGAGCAATCATGTAATCAATATGAGCAATATCTCAAAGGAATAGAGGTCACAACACTCTAAGGTCATAAGGTATTTCTTACCAGAATAGACTCTCTCATGGAGTATGGATAGAATAACAAGACAGCCCAAACACTTCGAATAATATAACTCACCGAAGGAGTAACATACAATCAATACATACCTTTCATGCTCAGCCCTAGATAGAAATTCCTCATTCACATTAAAATTCTATAATATAAATATCAGAGATAAGAATCAAAGAATCTTAGATGATTTGAATTCCAAGTGGAATATCAAACCGACATCAACGCTTTTAGGATAGATAGTTATGAATCACTCGTTCAAAGGATTATCCCTCCTAATTAGATTACTTCTAACCCAATTCTTACTGTGATATTTCATAAGTATATAGTCCAATTACTGGTATTGATACGTTAGACATCATCATATCATACTTAATGATGTCATTTGTATATTTAGTATTTTCTCTCAGATTCAGCTCACTATCTCCTGCACAACAGTCCTCTTCCGACGGCCACTGTGCTTTGTACAGTACTACTTAGCCTCTGAAATTTATACTGATAATACCCTCGTGAGTCTAGTTTCCAACCCCACTGATTTTATATTTGTTCGATTTTATTTGAATTAGTTATGAATTATTTATTACAAACTGTCAGCACAGAAATAGTTCTGGCCGAGATTAAGACTCTTAATTAAACTTGATTATCACACTTAATTACACATTATAAATGATAATATATCATTAAAAGACCGTATACTCCCCTCCTAGACCAATTACAGAACCTAGGATTATATGGAATTACTAAAGTTCACTCCTTTCTTGTGTTCTTTTATATATAACACAATTTTTAAACATTAATACATCCCAAACAAGACAATTAATGCATGACATACCTTAAAGGTACAAACTCAACGTGGTAATAATCAATCAAGCAATATCAGAACTTCTAGTCTCTGGAAAATTAATAAAGCATTAGACTTTATGTACGAATTCCCATCTAGGAGCGAAACATGAATGCACATATGATTTATGATGCACTATGCATAGAAATAATGACACAATTCATTCATCTCGCATGAATCCAAACAACAACTAAAGTGCTGAATCAAAACACTTGTCAAAAGCATATAATCAGAAGAGAGAAGAGGGGAAAACCATCCTACTTAATTCACCAAAGATTTTGCCTCTCTACGCGTTGCTTGTCTCCTCCGCTTCCTCCAAAGCTCCCGCTCTAAGCTCTTGCAAACTTCCACAAGAAGAAGCCTTAAGGAAGATGGGTGAACATGGGAAGGAGAAGGGGAAAGGTCTCTGGACGTTCTAGGCTTAGCACAAGTCAATTCTCTAGTGTTTATATAGAGTTGGGGGAGAATCCAACCTTAAACTAATTTTCCAAATTATGGACACTTCCAACCAATGGGAAGGCTTCAAAATCCTTCTAGAGACATGCAAAACAAGTCCAATTGGTATTTGGTATCTTTCTCAAGCAAATCTACCCCAAAAATAAGCTAGAAATCGCAAAACCGCAACCGGCGATCGATCGGCTATACGGCGATTGATCTTCGTATGCGTTGTTTTACACTGCCACGTTACAGCCGATCGATCGCCATTATTGCCGATCGATCGCTTTACGCAAAATAAAAGATTCAAAAATTACAATAACTACTATCGATCGTTTTGATAAGGCGTCGATCGGTTCAGCTTGCCGATCGATCCGTTTTTACAGCGATCGATCGCAGTCATGCTCAATTAAATTCAATTTCTCATAACGTTTTACTCCAAACTCCAAAACGTGCATAGTTGGTGGCATTGGAAAGCTCTTCTCACCAACTTTAATTTCCACAAGGCAAAACACGACCAAATCAAATATTAAGAGGGTCAAATTTGGGTTTTAAAATACTTACTAATTTTTCGGGTGTTACACGAAGTGGCACCATTCAAGGGGCACATACATATGCACGCTAGGCTTGTTCAATATTTACTTTGTAGTTAACAGGCTGATACCTGGATGATAGTCATTCACTGGATATCTTTTTTATGTAATGCAAATGGTACTTATTTTAATGATGAATAAAGCTGATGTTCTTGGCCAATTATTGTTATAATTTTTTGTTACACAAATTTGTACAATACAAAGGGAAAACCATATACTCGCAAGATAATGCAATTTTTTTTGTATTCTAAAATCTATTAACGACGGATAAAAACCGTCGCTACATATCATTCTTGGAACAAAAAGCCCTTTTGTAATGGTAATATACGGAATTTATCCATCGCAAAAGTCTTTTGCCGACAGAAAATCTACCGTAGCTAAAAACATCCTTAGCGACAGTAAATTTATCTGTCGCTAACGTCTCTTTTTAGGAGAAAATCTACCGTCACTATATCTATATCTATCGCTATAGCTATTTATCGACGGTTCACTCTTGTCCGTCGTTTCAGAGCAATAGCGGTGTGGGTATTATTGACGGAGTTAACGACGGAAAGTGTCCGTCGCAATAAGATTAATTGACTAACCTTTCGACGACGGATTATTCCGTCGCTAAAGGCCATTTTTTTTTTTGTGGTGAGGTGGTCGGCCGAGGCGGCGCAAGAGTGGCCGATGGAGGAGACCATCTCGGTGAGGCTGGAGCAGGAGTCCTGGCCGAAGGAAGTGGGTGGGGCGGAGGAAGAGCTTGAGGTCGGAGGGGGAGGGAAAGGAAAAAGCGGTCGAGGATGTCGAAGCCGGCGAGGTCGTACTTCATGAGGGAGAGTTTGCGCTTGGAGGATGAGGGAGACATGGTGGGAGATGAGGTTATTGTTGGTGGTGGTGTCGGAGGAGGAAGGGGGTTGGAGAGGAGCAGGAGTAGAGGGCGAAGAGGTTGGTGGAGTTCTGAGGAGCAGATGGTGGATTTCTTGAACTTGGCTGTGCCATCGCCGATTTTGAGAGAGACTGAGCCCATGACCATGACAAGTGGCAAAAGCAGATGTTGCAGTGGTGTTAGTTGGGGTACAAAAAATAAATGCAAGGAAGAAGGAAAGACTCCCTTGGAGGGAGAGAGAGAGAGAGAGAGAGAGAGAGAGAGAGAGAAGACAAAAAGGAGAGTGGAGCGTGGAAAATCGTCTGGCCGATATATCGCCGATATATCGGGATCAGACACAAACCGATACACCAATACTACATAGTTTCGGTTTTTAAAAATTTTCCAAATATCGCTGATATATCGGCTTCGGACCGATATATCAGTATTTTTTGAATTAAAAAACAATTTTTTGAAATTTTTTTTTTGAAAAAAAAAGCTTTCATGTTTGTTTTCTATCCTAATATGCATTTTTATGCATATTTTGAGATTTATTCTTTGTTTAAATTAGTATAACTCATTTTAGAAGTTAGATTGTGAAAATATACGATAAAAACTAGTTTTTGACGTCCGATATTTTTTTACACAATATCTCCGATATTTCGTCTCTTTGGCCGACCGATATACGACATTCCATGGAGTGGAGGAGCTCTATGAGGAGGAAAACCTTGTAGCTATGATGTTTACTGTGGAGTGTGAATAGACAGCATGACATGTGTGGCATGTGATGATGGATAAGGTATTGGGTATCCGCGTCACCGTTTATGCCACTTTTATAGGATCCGTCAATTTTTGAAATCGATGATGCATGTGCGTTTTAGTTGTTTGACAATTTTAATTGTTTGACAGTATTTTACTAGAACTGGAACACATGCCTATAGCATGTGCGCTAAGATTGACAACTCCAATGCCCTGGGGGAGCTCTTTACATATGACCCGGTGCCAACTTTGGGTTTCTCATATTACCCAGAATCTCTTTCTTTCTTCCATATGACCCAAAAAGTACCCAAAATACCCCTAAGTTTAGGTATAAGCACCCACACTGCGTTTTTCCATATTACCCAGAATCTGAGGAGCGGGTACACGGAGAAGCTCGCGTTCAGTCAGAGAAGAAGCCGTCTGGCATCTCCGCCCATATCATCGCCGGCACCAGCGTCCGCCCAAATTGGGAAAGGTAATCTTCGCGCCAAAAAGCGAGAAAATGAGCAGGACGAAGGGATTTTGATGTAATAGTAGCGGAGAAGCCCGCTCAACTATAAAAATTAGAACTACATGTAAAGAAACACATATAAAAGTCACTCATTGGTGTTCGGCCGCTCCTGGACATGAGATAAAAGGATAAAATGGGGAAAAACGTGAAATACTCGTCGACAAGCGATAAGTTCAAATTATATATCTTTTTGTGATCCTAATGAAATGGAAGAGGAGGAAAAATAAGGAAGAACGCAAAAAAAGGGGCAAAAACGGATAAAAAATGAGCGAGTTATGACATTTTAAAAATTCCAGTAAAATCGTGTCGTCGAAGACACGAGTTGAATTCAAGTCGAATTGATTCGTGTCTTCAACGACACGATTTTATTAGAATTTTTAAAATATCATAACTCGCTCATTTTTTATCTATTTTTGCTCATTTTTTTGCGTTCTTCCTTATTTCTCCTCCTCTTCCACCTCATTGAGATATATTAAGATGAAAGAAGAAGAAAAAATAAGAAGAAAGTGGAAGCTCTTCGCAGGAAAGCTTCTATTTTTTCTTTCTTCTTCTTTCATCCTAATATATCTTTATGTGGTGGAAGAGAGGAAAAATAAGGAGTAACGCAAAAAAAAGGGCAAAAACGGATAAAAATGAGCGAGTTATGCAGTAAAATCGTGTCGTCGAGTACACGACTTGATTTCAAGACACGATTTTGCTGGAATTTTTAAAATATCATAACTCGCTCATTTCTTATTCGTTTTTGCCCATTTTTTTTTCGTTCTTCTTTATTTTTCCACCTTTTCCACTCATGATAATATATTAGAATGAAAGAAAAAGAAAAAATAAGAAGAAAGAAGAAAGTGGAAGCTCTTTGCCAGAAAGCTTCCATTTTTTCATACCATGAAGATGCAACATTAATTCTTAGAGATAAGGAAGATGGTCTCATTTGATGAGCATTAGTATTAGTCACAACGCATATAACAATGTTGTGAGGCTTGATTTGAAGACAAGTAAATCAAAAGATAACCTTGATCGTGTGATTCTGCAGCAAAGGATGATCCAGAGCTGACTGCGTGTACATTTCTACACAATCAAAAGTTTGTCCATGCTTGGTCCACAGTAACAAATACATAGATTAATTCATTATACACTTTGTGAAATGATGAACGTTAAGAAAATGTGAACATGTATTATGAAGCTTAATTACCTTGATGCTCTTTACAGAGGACCTATTTATGAAACTCAAGTACCTTTTCATCTTAAAATATTCTTCCTTGGAGACATCCGATCCCTTGCTCAAAGCAATAACCGTAACCAAGGCCAATATGAGATGTCTCAAAAGGGTTGTTGCAGAAGCCATGAGTAGCATTAAGATTTTGTAACAGACTGAATATAAGGCATTGCATATTTATAGGCAGAAAAGTCTACATAGCCTGCAATTGATATATTTCTTCACACAAACATTGAAAGGGACAGTGACATAGATGTATTGAACAATTCACACTGCCCCTCACATTCAAGTGTTTATTGAGAAAATACATTGACAAGCCTTCTAGTAAGTCACTGTTGTCGCAATTAAACTCTTAGAAATTTACTTCAAATGTGAAGGACACATTCTTCAAGACTTTTCAGATGAAAAATGAATGAATTGTTCTTTTCAAAATTTTAAGTGTAGGACATCTTGTCCAAAAAGCAACTTCAAAATTAATTCAAGTCGTGTACTTGACGACACGATTTTACTGCAATTCGTGTCTTTCAAGACACGATTTTACTGGAGTTTTTAAAATGTCATAACTCGCTAATTTATCCATTTTTGCCTTCCCTCTTTTTGCATTCTTCCTTATTTTTCCTCCTCTTCCACCTCATGAAGATATATTATGATGAAAGAAGAAGAAAAATTAAGAAGAAAGAAAAATTAGAAGCTTTCGGGCGAAGAGCTTCTACTTTCTTCTTATTTTTTTTTCTTCTTTCATCTTAATATATCTTAATGAGGTGGAAGAGGAGGAAAAATAAGGAAGAACGCAAAAAAAGGGCAAAAAACGAATAAAAAATGAGCGAGTTATGACATTTTAAAAATTCTAATAAAATCGAGTCGTCGAAGACACGACTCAATTCAAGTCGTGTCTTCAACGACACGATTTTACTGGAATTTTTAAAATGTCATAACTCGCTCATTTTTATCCTTTTTTTTCCATTTATTTTGTGTTCTTCCTTATTTTTCATCCTCTTCCATTTCATTAGGATCACAGAAAGATATATAATTTGAACTTATCGCTCGCCGACGAGTATTTCATATTTTTGCCCATTTTTATCCTCTTATTTCTTGTCCATGAGCGGTCGAGCACCAATGAGTGACCTTTATATGTGTTTCTTTACATGTAAATCTTAAATTTTGTAGTTGGGCGGGAATTGGGCGGGCTTCCTCGCTACTCTTACATTAAAATCCCTTCATCATAGATTTTTTTTCGTCTTTCCCTCTGATTTTGTTGTTTTCCGGCATGAAATTTTATTTTTTTTGAGTTGGACGGCGCCGGCGGTGTCGATTCCAGACCATATGGGATCTCACTAGAAAAATCAGGTAATATGGGAAAACAAAAGTTGGCGCCGGGTTAATATGGATAAAACTCACCCGGGGGTATTGTTTGAGGGACACCCAATAAATTCTTGTCAAAGATGTGGGGGTGAGTGTGCATGGCTTTGCTTCTATGGGTTTTAGATTGTAGAGTGGTTTAAGGGGATTTAAGTTCATGTCAAAGTTTTCTTTTTTTCTTTTATTTATTTTTAAATCAATGTCAAAGTTTTCAATGTTCAGCGTTTTGGCCCATACTCTCTCCATTAAAAAAAATTGACTTCATTTGAACAACTACGGATCCGCTATTAGGTGGCTGGATTTTTACCCCTGCAGGCTAATAGATACAAGTAAATGTGCATGTGCAGGGGTAATTGGAGGCTGAAATATTGTGGGTCCTACATGCAAATAAATTTACTCATTTATAAGACCGGGGAGTAATTCTTAATGTTCAGCTTCTGCCTGGTTCGTGTGCTCTAATTGTACAGGTGGGTGCTGCGTGGTGAACATGAGCCATTTAAAATTTCTAATGTGTAAACAAGCAACGGGAGAAACGACGCATTCTTATGGGGTTAATGAGAGCATTCCTTTTACGCTTGAACAAAACACACTGAGGTTTCTTTTTTTGCACTAAAAAAAAACATGTTGAAGTTTACTACTATGCATTATGTTCGTTAGTAAATATAATCCATCAGAAAGTATATCATCCATCAAAGTCCCAATTTTGCGTATTTGCAAGTAAGTCTATTCAATCCATCAAATATATTAAAGTTGACTACCATATTGTCAATCTATTCAACAAATCTCTCACTTCACAACAACGATTCCATTATTTGCTTGAACAACAACGGACTAGTTTTCATAAGGACCGACACTGCAAACATCCACTCCCATACAACCAACACATAATGTCAGGTTCCATAGATCTTACCGATCATGGACAATGATTTATTTATGATGTGCCAAGACAAGTTTTCAAATGAGGATCGGGTCCTTCAGCAAGGCAGTGAGTCGTTCCTTCGTCAGTCCATCTGAGAAAGTATATCCATCTCCGAACTGGTATAAGACCTCCATCACGCATGATAGATTGAAGATCCGCATCATGACGGCCATTGAAAATGGAGTAGGCTTCAGGCATGCTTGGTTGATGTCTTTCCATGCGTGGACCACTGACTGATGTAGATTCTCCAAGGCCACCTCCTCGGAGCACTTATGCTCGTTGGCATAACACTGAACAATGGATGCAACATGTCCTCTCGATTGCTCAAACTACACATCACCACATCATGAAAACATCAACAACAAATGAGAATATTAGTTATTCCTCTATTTGATCACACCAATAAGGGATGCAGAGCAGAACAGGGCCCCAAAAAACAGTGTAGGAGATCCAAAAACAAACCTTATTAGACTTGACATCATCTATAATTCGGCAGAGACGAGCTGCATCTTGCAGGTACTTAGGGTATGATTTGATCCATTCAAAAACCTCTTTCATGGCAAATTCTCCGGCTCCAACAAAGAGGGCAATGAATAACATTGGATATACACAACTAATTTCAGCCACATGCATGTACTCCTCTACTTTGGGTACATGTCCTCCGTAGAACCATGTTGCTTCAATGAAATAGACTCTGCACAAATCTTGCACCTGCAATAACAACAAATTACGATGACAGCGACAATAACCGAATTAGTAATAAGGATAAAAATGGGAGGTCAGTTCCTGAATCCTTCTTCGGAAGGAATTTTTCATTCCATTGATTCTTAACATCTAAACACAAAAACAATTGGAATGGTTAGATTCGCATTGAATCGGGCCTGAATCTGCTGAGGATTCTATATCAAAACAGCCCCTATCTTTGCTCGTTTTCTCAAGTAAAATGTGCTAAATCTTACCGCTGTTTTCAAGTACTCAACACGATATGTATTTCCTTCCGGAGTCAGTTCTACTTCAAATTCTTTCAAACAGTCAATGAGAGCCTCATACAAAGGTTTGGTATATTCTGGAAGATTTTCCATGCCACAGTGTCCCACCTGATGATGAACATTTGGAGAGAGGCAAAGGGACAAATGGAAAACAGTTATTATAAAATAAATGAACAAAAAACACCCCAGGGAAATGAACAAAGAACACCCATGAGCATGTTTAGAAAGAATTTGGCAACCTTATCAATCCGTTTTAAGTGTATACCTGCAGATAGCATCGGTGAATACTTGGAGCTCCTCCAGTGTTCCATACACGTCGTAGAGGTCGTCAACCACTGAAATTATGGCCAATATCTTTGAGGAGAACATTCTGGCCCGGGAATATTGTGGCTCAAAGTAAGCACCTAATGTAAAGAAGTAGATCTCTGTCACTCGGTCTCTTGCAAAGGTCATCTTACCCACAAGGTTCATCTCCTTCCACCAACTGCAGCATCCCAAAATAGGGTTAGACAGCTGATCGAATCAGTCAATTACTCCCTCAGGTCACTTTTAATAGATACAGCTTTTTTCAAATACACTAAAATAATTAGATCATTTAAAAAAAACTGTATACTGTATTTATTAAAAGTGACCGGAGGTAGTATTTAATTGTTGAAATTTGTTATGAAATGCCTTTGTACTTGGTAAGATCCTTCATCTCTCTTTGGTGCAACGCCTGAAGAGTGTTGTAATCCACCTTCGCAAACTCTAGAAGAAACGTGTTATGAGCCTTGTCTTGTTCATACAATGAGATGAAGTACCTTGCTTCCAGCCTTTGCAGCCTCTTGTGCAGAGGCAATTCCAAGGAATGTGCTACTCTTTCAGCAAGAAGTGAGTCCATGTCAGTAAGAGCAGCCCTTAAATGTGTTGTAGTGAAGGCAATGGCTTCATCCAGTATCTGGTCTTCCTTTGTTCCCACAAAAGATGCTTCATACAGACTTAGCAGACCCATTATATCCGAAGCTAGCTTCTCCTCAAAGCTGCCATTGACCTCCTTGAACTTGTTCAATATATCTGCTTGTAACAGCCAATCCAATTCCATAGGTTATTGAATTGAACAGTAAGTGTAGCGCTTCTACAGTTCCATTATCCTAGCATAGATATAATACCCCCCATCTGCTGAAGCCTGTCTGCGTTTAAAGATGAGTTAAATTTATTGGACTCTATGACCCGTATAAAAAAACAGTCTCCTCCCGCATCCATGTTTCTAGTTGTGAGGGAGCAAAGTAAGCCATCTAATGATGGATCTATGTTTTTCAAATGCAAAGGAGAAAGTACATGATGTACTGCTTGTAAATTGGCAACATCACATTGTGTATGATAGCATGTACGGCTATTCGTAGACAGATATGGACACAGACAGAACTCGTCCGTGTCCGTGGTCGTTAAATTGTGTCCGTCAAAAGTCTGGCCGTGTCCGTGTCCGTCAGGCCAACAGACACGGACATGGACACGGCCCTCCCTCTCCCCTCCTCCCCCCACCCCGGGCGGCCCCTCCTTCCTCCTCCTCCGCAACCGCCATCTCCTCCCCCCACCCCGCTGCGTCTCCTCCCCTGTGACCGCCACCCTCCTCCCCCCACCCCACCGCGTCTCCTCCTCCTCCACGACCGCCCCCTCTTCCGTGACCGCCCCCCTCCTCCCCCCCACCCCGCCGCCCTGCAGGGTAGCCCCTCCGTCCTCCCCTCCACCCCGCGACCGTCCCCCTCCGTCCTCCCCTCCACTTCGCGACCGTCCCCCTCCTCCCCCCCGCATCTCCTCCTCCTCCACAACCGCCCCCTCCTCCCCCCTACCCCGCCAGGGCGGCCCCTCCGTCCTCCCCTCCACCCCGCCGCGGCGCCGCCCCTCCTCCTCCGCGACCGTCCCCCTCCTCCCCACCCCCCGCATCTCCTCCTCCTCCGCGACCATCCCCCTCCTCCCCCCACCCCGCCACCCTGCAAAAGCATCAGCCCCTCCCTCCTCCTCCGCAACCGCCCCCCTCCTCCCCCCACACCCACCCACCCCCCCCCCCCACACGCCTCCTCCGCGACTACCCCCCTCCTCACCCCCATGTCTCCTCCTCCTTCCAGCCCACCCCGCCGCTACCCCTCCTCCTCCTCGGACAGACGGCTGTCCAAGGTCCCTTGGCCATGTCCGTGGCCGAAATCCATGGACAACTCCTCTCGGCGCGGACATGGCCACGGACACCTCGGACGCAGACAGCCCCACGGACGCGGCCGTCCGTGAACAGCCCTAATAGCATGAATAATACCATCCATTTTTTTTTATTTACTTTCCAAATAAATTAGTATGCATACGTACGGATGATAATATCTGTATGAAATTATCTATGGAAAATATAAGAATAGCATATAACGACAAAGAAAAAAGAAACAGGGAATGGAATATATTACGTGAGGATGCATTAAATCCATTTTTTCTTAGTAGACGAAATCGGAGAGCGAGGGTGTAAAGGTTGTCTTCGGCGGCATCATCAGAATAACTACTATAGATTTTCTCTAATGCTTCCTCTATCTCATCCTCAAAGTGGTAAGAGATTCCAAGATGATAAAGGGTATCAATCAAGTCAAGTTTCGCTGGGCCCTTTATGTTGCTTAGCATCTTAAGCACTTCCTCTTTAAGCTCAATGGACCTTCTACTCCAAGCAGTCAGCTTCTGCATCATTGAAACACATTATATCAGTTAAATAAATAAAAAAACATAATATCAGTAGAAAGAGTAAGAGACCCATAGATTTAACATCATTTCAGTCTCCATTCTCTTTTCACCTTTTCATCCTGGGAAATTTTAATGAAGTAATCTCCCCAAACATTTGGATGAAAATCAGCCGCTCTTCGGACAATCCCCGGATTTGCGCCATTTGGTGGAGGAGCAGAAGAACCAATACAGATATTTGCTACTGTACTCATTCTGATCAATTGTGTATATATTAAATATCTAGTAAGGGCTCAAGGTTGCTGGCCAACATAGTGTCTCTTTCTTTTTATAGGCCTAAAAATGCTAACGTGTAGGAAGCACGGATACGGCAAATTAGTTGTCGTTCAGGAACTGAACACGGATATGGCAAATTGGCTGGTGTATCTATATCTAATACGTATCATATACGGATACAGGCATATCCTATGCGTATCCAGAATTTTTAAAAAAAATTGGACACGTCTCCCGTGGTCGGCGCGGGCGTCGAGCAAGAGCCGCTACCGCGACTGGATCTCCACGTTGAGCTAGCGGCAAGAGACAATGGTGCAGCGATTACAGGTGTCCGGATCCCTCACCAACGAGGCTGTTGGTGAAGCTTCACCGGTCGAGCCACCACGTAATGCAAATCACGTGATTTGCACAGGAAATGGCAGCAGGGTCCTGTGCAAATCATCAAGTAATTTGCATTAGGTAGTGGGCTGGTCCCACCACGTAATGCAAATCAGGTGATTGCACAGGAAACGGCAGCAGGTCCTCTTGCATTACGTGGTAGGGTGGTGAAGCTTCACCAGCGGATCCGGTTTCGCGATTGCGGTAGCAGGAGCTTAGGCACTGGAAGACGCAGGTGAGGTACTCGTCGAGCAGATCCGAGATGTAATCATGCTTGCCCTCGGTACGATCGTCATCTCCTAGCTAGATCTCCTGCTGATGCAATTTGTCAGCGTCTTCTTGCGCCATGATCGAGTCACTGGGAGAGGAAGACAGGTGCGCGTAAATCGAGGAGGTGGCGGATCTAGACTTAGTCCGGCAGAGACGACCGGTGGAGGAAGAGGAGGCAGATTGGGACTGCCGCATGGGATCTTGGCCTTGGACGAGTGTGAAGTCTATTTTATTTTCGTTTGTTGGAACTTCAGTTCAATGAGGCTATCTGTCATCATCGTTTGTTGGAACGTCAGTTCAATGAGGCTATCTCTCATCAGGAAGGATTCGAGATCAACCTGTCTCTTCATTTGTTTTTTTATATACAAACTCCCTCTTTATTTTTCACTCCGAAAAAAAATAGCTACTCCCTTTAACAGTTCTTTTGGTGGCTTACTCTTTTTAACATTTGCAAGGTTTGAAAAAATGTGGTGCTACAACAACTAAATATATATTTAAAAATTCTATATATAATCTTTTATTAGCTGCATCACATCTTATTTTTTAGAAAAATGTTGTATATTTTCGCGTCCGTATCGTATCACCATATTCGTATCCGTGCTTTTTAGGCTAACCTACTCGATCTTATCATTATTGCCAAACGTATTGAAAGTTGCCAAACGTTCGTTATTACTCCCTATGTTTAAAAAATCGTGGCAGCATTTAAAAATGTAACAAAAAATTGGGTTGTAGCGACGCTAATAAAACGTCGCTAAAAAATTTAAAGTATTAGCGACGTCATCTGTACAGTGTCGCTGAATCTTATAACGACGTTTGTAAAACGTCACTTTTTTAACATCTTTATGAGGATCAAGGAATTCCATATCGGCGATATATCGATATCGGGCCCCACACGATAAAACGAGATGGATAAATATCGATTTGTATTTTTTTTTCAAATATCGCCGATATATCGGTTTCGCTATTTTATAATAAAATAATATTTTTGGAAAAAAAATTCAAAAAAAAATTTTTTTTTTTTTAAAAAAAGGGGAAAAAATTAACTATCCCACTTGTTTCCCATCTTAATATGCATATTTTAAAATCTATACTTTGTCTAAATTAGTATAACTCATTTTAGAAGCTAGATTATGAAATTATACGGTAAAAACTAGTTTTTAACTACCGATATTTTTTACAAATATCTCCGATATATTTCCGATATATCTCCGATATTTTGTCTCTTAAGCCGACCGATACGTTACCGATATCCGATATGGAATTCCTTGCTGAGGATGGTAAAAGTTTCCGGTTCTTAGGATTAAAAAAATGTTGCAAAAACATTTAGCGACGTTTATAAAAACGTTGGTAAAAAATCCCAAATACAAATTTGAGCATTGTGTGTCTTGAATTACCCACTGAGTTTTAGTGACGTTTTTGAAAGCGTCGTTGAAAACAACTTTTGCTTTTTAGTAATAGAAAAAAATAAATCACTTAAACCATCTGTTACACATTATCAAAAAGTGCATTATTGTTTTTCACATGAAAGTAAATGCACATCAAACAATATATTTCAACAAATTAGAAGACGTCATATTGCACATCTTTATAAGTTATCTATATCAACTTTGGGAATTCTCTTCGAATTGTAAGAACTGCAGCTTTATCTGGAATTTCCTTAAAAGACGGGAGATAATTTATATCAATTAAAGGATCTCCTGTGTTTTCCTGAATCTGAAAAATGCCAAATATAATTATTGTTGGTAAATCGTAAGATAATGGAACCAATCAAAATCAAGCCAATACTTTAGCCAAAACATTTCCCAGTAAAAAAGGGGTTATGCTACACACCCTCGTACACAAGAAAGCATGGTGCATGCATGCAATGATGCCTGCGCCCGCCACTAGACTAGGCATGTGTTGTGTGAATTCCAGTGTGCAAGCCCACTTAGCATTTTTATTGAACATTCAGTCCATGCTAATCAGGGTTTCTACTTAACAGATCCAGAAGACACAAAATTTGTGTAGAAGTGACAGAGAAGTCCGATGCCATTGGCCAACGCATGAGCTTAAGCCCTTTTCTCAAGCATTGCAACTTAGATTATAAAACTGCAAGTGGCTTATGAAGATGAATAGCATCGAATATTGTGCACAAACAAATAAAAATTCCAAACACCTAGTCGCAAAGTCCTACCGGTCTAGCCTCATCAATTTTTATTACCATCACCACATCACCATCAAAGAGGGCTTGCCACATTATTAAGAGAAAGGATGAAAGGACCGAATAAAAAAAAATTATAATTTTACCAAAATTTTCAGGGTCCACCCCTGTTTTAAAACCCAGTTCGGCCACGCCAGTTGAACCCGATTGGACCGGACTCGGTTAATTTTTCGGGCCAGATCGATCGGGTTGAAACGGGCAAAAGACCCGGCCGGGTCATTTGCGACCCGACCGGGTTGACCCAGGAACCGGCCGGGTTGGACCGATCGGGTCATCCCTCCCGGACCGTCAACCCGCCGCCGTCACCCCACCTCCGCCCTGCCGCGGTGCCGCCCCGGCGACCCCCCCACCCCTCTCCCTCTGGTTTTCTCCTCCGCCCTCCGCGTTTCTCCGTCGCCCTGCCCCGCCCTGCCCTGCCGTCCCGTCGTCGTCGTCGCCCCACCCTGCCCCGGTGACCCCCCCCCTCTCCCTCTCCCTCTCCCTCTCTGGTTTTCTCCTCCGCCCCCCCCTCCCCCCCGACCGTCGCCGGCGACCCCGCTCCCTCCCCCCACCGTCGTCATCGCCCCACGCCGCCGTCGCCCAGCGGCCCTGCCGTTATTGGGTATAGATTTTCTAGCAGCATAAATTACTCTCACCCAAAACGTAGAATTTATATAGGGAAGACCCGTAGTCGATGTATTCCTGCATTTACATTAATATCCATATCTTCAGCTTGAAAAAACTCATACAATAACCATGATGCAGGCAAACATTTTTTCCGTTATTCTCTAGACGATTTGTTGTAACAAATTTGTTAGTAATTTGTTACACCTTAATAACAATGGAGAAGAGGTACCTACAAGTCTTCTACAGGATGCCTAAATTAAACTATTCCAAGTACCACAATTTCAAAAAGAAAAAAACGATTTTATGTACCTGAAAATCCTCAAACCTAAATACTATTGCCTGTGGACAATTAATATTAATTGCAATAAACATACGAAAAAATAAACTAAATATTATTAATCTTTCTTTTCTAAAAGAATTCATAAACTCTCTCTCTCTCTCTCTCTCTTTCTCTCATATGACAAAGAAATATCAGAGGAAACTGTAATAACAGTTCATTTAGATTTCTTATTCTAATTAAAACAAATATGGTTTCACATAAAGTTTAAAGAATGTTGATATAACTAAAGGTATAAAGCAAATAAATAGACTTTTTACTCCAAACCTGTAGAAAATGGGGGGACCGAATTTTGTAATTGTTTTTTGTGCTGATATCCTCAGCCCAAGAAGGATCTCTTGGATCTGTAGCCTATCCAGTAAAGGCAAATGTTGCTAATCTGATCAATTATACAATACTCTGGCTGATCTTCAACATACCTGCACAATGACCAACCAACCTTTTACAGATTTGCTCGCTCAAACTCAATTAAGTAATGTGACAGATAATACAGAAACTCAACAATACAGATCATCTTTGCAATTCAAGCATGTTTCTGGAGAAAGTAATTCCCTTGGAAATTTTTTCAAAATTAGACGAGTCAACGTTGATAATTTCATCTGTTGCTTTGTGGAGAACTATGTCTATAGCTTGCATTTGTGATGCCAAAGGGACATCAAACATAATGGGGACAAACATTATTCCATTTTGAGTAGGACACATGGGAAAGGCACTCTCTATCAAAAGTAAACGACCAGACATAAAAAGACTTTTGCTGAAGAGGCATATACGTAGCACATTCCCTATCTTATAACTTCATGAAAATCTCACCTTGGCAAAATCTTGCTCGCGAGAAGGTTTCATTACATAGCCAATTGTTATGAGCGATGAATCCTTACTGGACTGTGACATGGCAAAATTCGACTATCAGTAAAAGAGTTTCATTGTGCTGCGAATTGCACCATATTAAACTTTTATAAAACTAGACATTTGAAGGTGCTCAATCCATTAATTCATATCTAGTACAACTACTTAATCTGCCTTTGAGTCATGGTCCAGTTAAGGCTTCCTTCAAATCTGTTAAGGCCCAATGAATGTTGGGAGGCAGCACTCATAATCAACTGGCCCAAGCAAGACATAAATGAGTTTCCATGTTCCATGCTTTCAGCTAACAGAATAGATTGACAAATGCTTTTAAAATGCTAAAAGGCATAATATCCATGTCAAGTGGAAGACCATTTGAGATACGTAAAGAAGCAAGGGATGTAAATTTTATATACTGGTAGGAGAAACAAAAAAACATGGAAAAGTTTATTCCATCTCTTCGCGAATCATATTTGACCAAACTTAATTTCAGTCAAACTTCTTCAGCTCAGCACACGCTTGTATTTCCTAAGCTGAACTTTAAATTCCAATGGCGAAGCATGTAAAGACGTCAATGGACTAGCCAAAAAATTTTGACTGAACTCATCATCTAAGCACATTCAAATGTACGTGTTCCATTACTGAGCCCATGACACGTCACAAATGATCTACATATCCCAGACAATATAGACAAACCGAAATAATTAAATCCTGCAGATACTAACTAAATCAAACAAATACAAGTTCAAGATCCAAAAGATTGAGTGACCTATCAATTTTTTTTATATTGAGTGAACTATCAATTAGATCTTTGTAAGAATTACCATTTTAATATGTTGGCAAACAGTGTGAAGAAGTTGTTCGGTCATGTTTATGTGCAGTTCTCCTCTAATAAGCCGAGACACTGTAGGAGCAATCCACCAAGCAACAAGCGCAAGCTGATGCATAGCTGGCATTAGCTACTCGGCAAGCTGAACGGCAAATTGATTGCTCTAAGATAGTGAAATCAGCGTATATTTAAAAATTCTTAGACTAGAGGTCCATTTCACTATCTTAAACGGCAAATGGACCCCTAGTCTAAGATATTTAAAGGACAGTGATAGCCCTACATCACTTTTCCTACACATTTCCATACACAGCTGATGTGTATGGAAATGAGTGGGTGAAGTGATGTCCCTACATCATGTCCCCACATCACTTCACCCACTCATGTCCATACACATCAGCTGTGTATGGAAATGTGTAGGAAAAGTGATGTACAAATATCATTTTCCATATTTAAACGGCAAATGGACCCCTAGTATAAGATAGTGAAATCAGCGTATAGCTCGAGTCGTGGGAGGTTTTTTATTTTCCACAAAAATCTTAATTTAAAGCTCCTCTAGTTAGCACCTACATGCAAGCTGAGAACCAAAAAGTTTTCGGAAAATGTTTTGCTGATCGAGTTTGGGGACCAGATTGCAAGACCCCATGCCACGTTGGCACGAGGCCTGTAAGTAAATATGGGTTCTTGTCCCATTTTACTTGTCTTGATTGAGAGGAGTCGGCTCTCTCGTGTGAGTGTAGGCATGTGGAGTAGTTAGGCTTCCGTGGGCCCGGTCCACACTAAATTAGAAGAGTCACTCTAATTATCACCGATCCGGAAATCACTTATTTGGAATTAGCTATTTTGGTACGACCAAAATGGAATTATTAAATAAGAGTCACCATATTGAAAATCAGTTCTGGGAGAGACGTTGAGCCAGTTTCGGGAAACCGAAAATGGCATGAATTCTGTAACTGAAATTCTGCCTTTTTAAGGGCAATGGAGGGGACGCCCTCCATGCTAATGAAAAAGCTTCTTTTGGTTTGAAATTGCATCGCTCTCTCTGTTTTGGTGATATTGGGTGGAAAAGCTAATTCGGGGAATATAGCTTTACACAACGTTCTACACTCGATCGGTGAAGGATTTGGTGTTCTCGGACATATTCTTATCCGTGGAGTGATTCGTAGGCACAAAGGACGAAGGTTAGTGATTCTAATTTGATATACTTTAAGTTGTATTTGTTGTTTAGAAGGAAAAACTCAATCTTTGAGAACCCACATCAAACGGATAGAAATCATAAATTCGCTTCCGCTGCGGCCCGATTACCCAACAGTGGTATCGGAGCTTTGGATCCGTTGTGGTGTGAGAGTTCCAAGAGATTCGTGGGATTTTTCCTCGCGGTTTTTCCGACTAGAAATCTCTATTTTTACAGTCGCGATCGATCGGCATTAAAAGCGATCGATCGCTCGAAGGTAAAATCGGGGAAGACGACTGGTCACGATCGATCGGCATCGATTGTTAAGTCTCTTCAAAGAGGAAAACGATCGATCGGCTTCGATCACCATCGTTCGGCATCGATCGTTGAGTTGCTTTGAAAGAGGAAAACGATCGATCGGCACGAATTGTGATCGATCGTATCTACTGAAAAAAAAATCCAATTGTGCAGCGATCAACGCGATCGATCGGTGAGATTAACACGATCGATCGGTATACAATTGATTATACCTTACAAGTAGAACGATCGATCGGCGTATAATACGATCGATCGTATCTACTGTAAGTTGTGCAAAATCGATCGGAGAAATTGACGTGATCGATCGTATTAGCGATCGATCGGGCATTTTGACGCGATCGATCGGCGGGATAAGATTTGAAAAACTAATTAATATTGAAGCAGTATTTTGTGCCACTTGATTATATGTTTGTTGATAGTTAAATAGTGATTCAAACTGTGCTATTTTTACACTGATTGTCCTGTTCCATTGATTGAAGATTTTCATCTTCAATTTGATTGGAACACTTGCTGACTTTATAAAAGTTGCAATGGCATCAAGAATGGTCTCCAGTGAGTTGGCAAAGACTGAAAAGTTGAATGCCACCAATTATGTTACCTGGAAGAGGCGCATTCGTCACATTCTATTCCTGGATGACTTGGGTCATTTGTTAGACCAAGTTGTTGAACCTTCGGGTGAAAGTAGTACTCCTGCTCAAAAGAGAGAGTACGAGAAGTTCAGGAAGGAGGATGCACGAGCAAGGACCACGATGCTTACCTTTATGGAGCCTTCTATGGAGTTGCTTTTTGAGAAGCACAAAACGGCCAAAGATATATATCAAGCCATAGAGAGGAGGTATGGAGAGCATACTGAGGCTCACATCAGGTTGCTCCACACTCGCTATACCAACATAAGGATGGAGGAGGGCAATAATGTGCTTGAGCACATAAATGCCATGACTATTATTGCTAGTGAGTTGGAGATGCTTGGAGATCCAATTTCATTGGGGGTCCAAGTGTCTACGATACTCACTAGTCTCCCTCCATCATGGGAAGCAGTTGTGGTGGCGTTGAACCTGAGTGACAAGAAACTCACTCTCGATGACCTTACTGCCAAGTTGGGCTTGGAGCAGGAAAGGAGAGAGCATATGAGGGCCTCTAATGCATCTGCCAACCTTGCTCACCATGTTGGCTCTAAGAAAGGTGGGTCCTATGCTGGCACTTCAAAGAAGAACTTCAAGAGGAAAGGAAAGAGGCCTCAGTTCCAGGGTGGAGACAAGGCCAAGAACAAGAAGAAGGGAGCCTGCTTTACATGTGGCCAGATGGGTCACTATAGCAGGAATTGTCCTAATGGCTCCCAGGGCAACGAGAAAAAGAAACAGCAGGGTGGTGGAAAGGATATAGTGTGCATGATTTCTGAGGCACTGATTGTGAACACTAACACTAGGGGTTGGTGTCTTGACTCGGCCGCGACCCGTCATGTGGCAATGGCAAAGGAGTCTTTCACTGAGATGAAAGAAATTAGTCCCGGAGAGCACAAGATCTACACGGGGAATAACACCTATTGTGACGTGCTGGGGATTGGCTCTGTTCGTGTTCCTCTCTTAGGAGGAAACACTCTGGTCCTCACAGATATCTTGTATGCACCTACTATTTGTAGGAATCTGATTTCAATCCCTCTTCTGACTCAAAAGGGATTTGAAGTCAGGTTCAAGGGTGGCAAGGGAACTGTGGGGCAGAAGAATAATATTTTATTTACTGTTTCTTTAGTTGATGGTTTATTCAAACTTGATGTATCCAATGACTTTGCTAATAATGAAATAATTGATTCTGAGTATGTTGCTTGTGTTGCTGTTGATAATGCATTGTTGTGGCATTTACGCCTTTGTTATGTGAATGCGATAAAATTACACTGAATGTCGGGTAGTGGGTTACTACCTAGAATAAGTGATAATTTGCGCATGTGTGAGGATTGCCTATCTGGCAAAATGACTAGGCTACCCTTTCCGAAAGGACAATGAGCAATTGACCTTTTAGAGGTCATTCACTCAGATATTTGTGGGCCTATAAACGTCAAGACTGAAAGGGGAATGATGTATTTTATTACGTTTATAGATGACTATTCTAGATATGGTTATGTGTACTTGTTATCGAGAAAGTCCGATGCCTTAGAAAAATTCAAGGAATTTAAGGCTGAGGTTGAAAACCAATTAGGACGGAAGATTAAAGTTCTGAGAACAGACAGAGGTGGTGAGTACACATCTGATTTGTTCAAGGACTATTGTACAAACCAAGGAATAGTGCATCAGTATACTTTACCGTATACCCCTCAACAGAATGGAGTTGTTGAAAGACGTAATAGGACTTTGATGGACATGGTAAGGTCCATGTTAAACCACTCTGAACTAGGAACGCAGTTTTGGGGTGAAGCACTAGACACCGCTGTTTATGTACTAAATCGAATACCATCTAAGTCGATCAAATTGACCCCTTATGAGTTATGGACGGGAAGACGTCCAAACTTTTTGAACTTGAGAGTGTGGGGGTCAAAGGCCCATGTGAGGGTGCCTGATCAACTAAGAACTAAGTTGAATCCCAAGACCATAAAATGCAATTTTATAGGTTATTGTGACCATTCGAAAGGGTATCGATTTGTAGTACACCATGATGATGGGACAGTGGGGGTTATAGAGTCTAGAGATGCTTATTTTCTTGATGAGATATAGACCTTAAAACTCCTAGTCAGAAAGTGGAACTCTTTGAAATTGAGAAAGAGAAAGTATTTGTCACTAGTAATGAACAAGTGAAAGGTAACACATCTAACGAGGATGTTGAAACTCGTGCATCAAGAGACCGTAGACCTTCAATTTTGTTGAAGGATTACTATGCCATGCTTGGTGAAGATGAAATATCGGTAGATGACCCTGCACTTAATGATCCAGTCACATTTGAGCAGGCTATGAGTAGTCTAGATTCCAAGGAATGGCGGAAGGCTGTTCAAGAGGAAATGGATTCAATCTTGAAGAACAAAGTCTGGGAGATTGTTGACTTACCAGACGAACGGAAACCCATTGGGTGTAAGTGGATCTTCAAGAAGAAGCTCAAAGCCGATGGATCAATAGAGAAGTACAAAGCTAGACTTGTGGCGAAAGGTTTCACACAAGTAGAGAGCATAGACTTTAAGGAGACTTATTCTCCAGTGTCCAGGTTCATCTCGATCCGATGTTTGTTGGCAATTGTGTCATACTTAGATTTAGAGTTGCACCAGATGGATGTAAAGACTGCCTTCCTAAATGGTGATTTAGAGGAGGAGATTTACATGGAACAACCCGAGGGGTTTGTTGTTTCCGGAGAGGAAACTAAAGTGTGCAAACTTATTAAATCATTGTATGGACTGAAACAATCGCCAAGACAATGGTATTTCACTTTTCACAAGGTGATAAGTGAATATGGCTTTGTAGCCAATGACTATGACCATTGTGTATACTCCTTTAGAGATGGGAGTAGATTTATGATATTGTCACTATATGTAGATGACATATTATTAATGGGGAATGACACTAGTATGATTCTCAGTCTTAAAGAATGGCTCAAGACCCAATTTGAAATGAAAGATATGGGTGAAGCATCTTACATCCTCAGGATGAAGATTGAGAGAGATAGAAAAGCAAGGAGGCAAAATATCTCTCAAGAATCGTACATTGAGAGTGTATTGAAATGCTTTGGCGTGATTGGTTGGAAGACCATAGATTCGTCCATCTATAAAGGGACAGTTTTGTCTGAAAGAGTGGCACCTGCATCAGAGAGGAACGTCTGAAGATGCAATCTGTGCCATATGCGCAGGCTATTGGCAGCTTGATGTATGCCATGAACTGCACTCGACCTGATTTGGCTTTTGTAGTAAGCCTTGTGAGTCGATATCAGGCTAACCCATGTATGCAACACTGGCAAGCTATTAAGCGGGTGTTCAGATACTTGCTGGGTACCAAGGATATGAAACTCACATATCAGGCTGAGAACCTGTCATTGGAAGGCTATAGTGATTCGGACTATGCCGGGTGTAAGGATGACAGAAAATCCACTGCCAGTTATGTTTTTATGCTTGGTGGCGGCGTCGTGACATGGGCTAGTAAGAAGCAGAAATGCGTTACTAAGTCTACGATGGAAGCTGAGTTTGTTGCATGCAGTTTAGCAGCTTCCGAGGCAGTTTGGATTAAAGAGTTTCTAGCTAGGTTACAGCTAGAACAGTGGACTGATGCTCCTGTCCAAATTTATTGTGATAATTTGGCAACTGTGTCGACACTCCGTAATGGGGAGATCTGTTCAAGAGCTAAGCACATAGAGGTGCATTACTTTTATGTGTTTGACATGCTACAACGGGGAAAGTTGACGGTGAGTCATCTTCCTACGGTTGAGATGTTAGCTGATCCGTTAACGAAGGCCTTAACGACGGATCTATTTGTAAAACATGTTCATAGTTTTGGATTACGACAGGACTAGTGCACGAGTCACTGTGGATCGCAAATATGAACAAAGAACCGATAGTGGGGGATGTAAGTAAATATGGGTTCTTGTCCCATTTTACTTATCTTGATTGAGAGGAGTCGGCTCTCTCGTGCAAGTGTAGGCATGTGGAGTAGTTAGGCTTCCGTGGGCCCGGTCCACACTAAATTGGAAGAGACACTGTAATCATCACCGATCCGAAAATCACTTATTTGGAATTAGTTATTTTGGTATGACCAAAATGGAATTGTCAAATAAGAGTCATCATATTGGAAATCAGTTCTGGGAGAGACGTTGAGCCAATTTCGGGAAACCGAAAATGGCATGAATTCTGTAACTGAAATTCTGCCTTTTTAAGGGCAATGGAGGGGACGCCCTCCATGCTAATGAAAAAGCTTCTTTTGGTTTGAAATTGCATCGCTCTCTCTGTTTTGGTGATATTGGGTGAAAAAGCTAATTCGGGGAATATAGCTTTACACAACGTTCTACACTCGATCGGTGAAGGATTTGGTGTATTAATGAGCTTATAAGCTCATTGAGCACCTAGTCGGGGTCTGAAGCAGTCGGGGTATTAAAGCTTATAGTGTACTAGGTGCTCAATGAGCTTATAAGCTTTAATACTAGGGCTACTCCTTATAGTACTAGTATTAAAGCTTATAGTGCAGGTGGTCCTATAATTTGAAACACCTTAAAGGGCTACTTCAAGTCACTTCAAAGTGTTTTTTTGTTACAATTTACCCTTTTTTAAATTAGCGTTTTTTGTGTCTGGATCTAACCGCTTTGGCCATTTCAACTTCAAGTCACTTCAAAGTGCTTTTTTGTTACAATTTACCCTTTTTTAAATTAGCGCTTTTTGTGTCTGGATCTAACCGCTGTGTCCATTTCCCGGGTCCTGGACCTCCTGGTCTATCTTTTCAACCATGCATACGATACGGGGGAAACGTTACTTACGTAACAGGAATTCCTTTGTACCATGTGCCACACCCATGAACCGTATTGGGCAGTGACCTGTACATGTATGTATCAGCCGATATGCACCCGTTCTTCATGTTTATAGTCAGTCGTGGGGTGAACATAAAATATTTAAAATTTCTAGGCTGCAAACAAGCAATGGGGAAACAAGATATTCTTGTGGGATGAGTATCAGCATTCCTTTCACGCTGGAACAAATCATATTAAAGTTGACTACCATTATGTATGTCAGCAAATATAATCCATTAGAAAAGTATTATCCATCAAGGTCCCTACTTAGCAATGGCTACATGCGATGTTCTTCCCGATCATCTCCATTGCCACCCGCACCCGGTCGCTGCATTTTCCTCCTCTCCGCCACCATCGCCCCGCTCCCGCCAATCTCAGGGCGCGACATGCTCTTCCTCCGTGCCATTGCAGCCGGCACGACAACGACGTCCGCCGCGAGGCACAAAACGGACTCCGTCCACCCACATTTCCTAGAGCAGCGCTCGCCTTCACGACCAATGATGTCATTTCCGCTGCCTCTAATGGATGTTGTAGCCAGCTCATCGGAAGCGCGAAGTAGAGCTGGCCAAGACGGAGCTCCTCGTCATCGTCAACCGCCAACACCTCCCTGCCAAAGTTGATGTCGTCGGCGTCGCAGACGAAGCAGTCGGGGCCGGCGATATGAAATCAGCCAGTTCTGGAATTAGTCGGGGTCTGAAGCAGTCGGGGTCGGCGGTCTTAAATCAGCGGTTGCCAACACCACTTTGAGCACCTCTGACGCCCTTGCCGGCGGTCTGAAATCAGCCAGCTTTCCGTCCAACATCACTACCTTTGCCGTCGACATTGCCGTCACAGTGTCGCACGTCTAGCAGATCCCCATTGTTCCAATTACTCTTGCAAAGATGCCAGCGATTTTGATGGTGGTGGTGGAGTCACGGGGAACCATGGAGGAAAGAGAAGAGGGGCGGAGGGAAGAAGCTATCTGTCATCGTTTGTTGGGACGTCAATTCAATGACCTTATAAGCTTTAATACTAGGGCTACTCCTTATAGTACTAGTATTAAAGCTTATAGTGCAGGTGGTCCTATAATTTGAAACACCTTAAAGGGCTAACTTCAAGTCACTTCAAAGTATTTTTTTGTTACAATTTAACCTTTTTTAAATTAGCGCTTTTTGTGTCTGGATCTAATCGCTGTGTCCATTTCCCGGGTCCTGGACCTCCTGGTCTATCTTTTCAACCATGCATACGGTCGATATGGGGGAAACGTTAGTTACGTAACAGGAATTCCTTTGTACCATGTGCCACACCCATGAACCGTATTGGGCAGTGACCTGTACATGTATGTATCAGCCGATATGCACCCGTTCTTCATGTTTATAGTCAGTCGTGGTGTGAACATAAAATATTTAAAATTTCTAGGCTGCAAACAAGCAATGGGGAAACAACATCACTACCTTTGCCGTCGTCATTGCCGTCACAGTGTCGCACGTCTAGCAGATCCCCATTGTTCCAATTACTCCAGCAAAAATGCCAGCGATTTTGATGGTGGTGGTGGAGTCACCGGGAACCATGGAGGAAAGAGAAGAGGGGCGGAGGGAAGAGGGGTTTATATCTCCGTCTGCAGCAAGCAAGGGTTGTAGACAATATCTTATATCAATTTCTATCAAGTTTTTTCTTTCTCCTCTTGTTCATAGTATTTCGTGGGGACAAGTCATGTGCTTGGCCAAAATGCACACAGTATTTTATAACAATAAAAAATTTCAAATGTACACAGTATTAAAGTTTGACAACCATATTGTGGATGTATTCAACAAATTTCTCACTCAACAACTACATTATTTGCTTGAATAATAATTGACTAGTTTTCATAACGGCCAACACTACAAACTTCTGTTAAAAATATTACTTTACTGTTACTGTCTTAAGGATGATATATCTGTGTACCTTTGCAAAGATGATAATAAACCTGTTAGAAGAAGTTGATGATCGAATTAAGCGAAGTACTTTGTCCTTAAGACAGAACGCGCCCTCCCTACGGTGCTTAGGACTCGTGGGCGTCTGCCTCCCAGGATAAGACGATCAACCACGTACTGTAGGAGCACTCCAAACAGTACGCGCAGTGAACCACAGATGTGTAATGCTTTCACAGAAGAGAGGAGAAAAGAGGAAGATGAAGTGCAGTCGAAACCATACAGATAAACCCGTTTTTTCAAGCTTTATAGAAATCCCGTTAAAGCCCATTGAAAATACACCGTTTTCCGTTAAAGCCCGTTGAAACCCTTTCTCGTTAAACGGACGCGTCCGTCCGTTAACGGTCATAAAAATAAACGGGACTCATTTTGGTTGAACTAAAATAAATTAGAAAACCAAACCAATTGAATTTATCCCAAAATAATATTATCTTGTTGACCCAACCCAACCCGACCCGACCCGGCCGGCCGCGCGTGCGAACCGAACCGAACCGAGCCGGCCGGCCGGACGGCGGCGGCGCGCGCGCACGTGTGGGTTAGCCCACCTAGGTGCATGGGTCCAACATCTCTCTCCCCCACAAAAGTGGGGTAGCCCTTGGGCCTAACTTCAAAGGTCAACTTTGGACCTTATATACCATCCACAACACCTCCTTGCTGTGGATGTGGGTCTATTCATCCTTCACCCAATTTACTCATTCATATCTATAGTAAGTGGGTTTTAGTATGGGTTCTAACTCCCTCTTTAACACCCACTTCTAACAATCCCCCACTGAATGAGAATTGGCTGGATAACTATGCAAAAACTATGCAGAAAACTTGTGACAGCAAATATTGAGAAGATCATGCATGGGGGAAGGTAGCTTTCGACTTTGAACCTTCCCTTGTGAAGACTATCGGGTTTACTGGCTAATCAGTGAACATGATGTCTTGAACTGTTTAGCCGTTTGTGTAAACCAAGATAATAGAAGTCACACAATCACTTCTCAGACACATTGTGGTTCTCATGACTTTATTCATTTTGGCCCCGAACAAACCTAGTTTTCATGAGTACTCTAGAAGATTTAGCCTTAAAATCCTCATAGAAGTGGCCCATTTACACTCATGACTTTTGCATTAAGTTTTATCACAACTATCATCTTAGTTGTTAGATTTTGATGACGTGTGACCATCATGTGCAAGGCCGTTGATGATCACAGTTTGAGAGTCCCCCTTAAAATAATGGGTGTGGCACAACTATCATCTTAGTTGTTAGATTTTGATGACGTGTGATAGACACTGGCTTTGTAAACAAATATGCAATTTGATCCTAAGATGAAATATGGTGGAAAATAACCTTTTTTTATAAGAACTTGTTTACGAATGAAGTAGTAATCTACTTCTATGTACTTCGTGCTAGCATAGAAGACCGGATTTGAAGCTAATGCAATTGAAGATTGAGTGTCGACCCACAAGGGAGGAGTTGCTAATGGAATGAACATGTTGTTACGCGTGAAAAATACACATTTTTATATACCTTTTTACCGATTCGTTAGTTACTTTTTCTAGTTAAAATAAGGAATAAAGTGAGTTCTAATAATTAGTTTAGTAATTAGAAATTAAATAAATAATGCGTTCTAAATGGCTCAATTTAAATATGTTTCATAATTTTATGAATTATTTGGTACGACTAATGTGGGACATAATTTATTTATGTAGGTTCAAGTGTTCGAACTGTGGAACGGCCAAAGTAAAACCATTACGCCGGGTTTTTGAAGTGCCAAAGTGACCCAAGAGCTGAGATCAAATGCGTAAAAAATCTGAACCGTTGATGTTCACCGATGAAGAAGTCGGGCGTGAAATTAATGTACGGGCGTTCAGATTTGACCAAGCGGATGAGATTGTTATAACGGGTTTTAACTAAGTCAAAAGAAAAAAATGAAAAGAAAAGAGAATCGGTTCGATATGTGGGCCTGGTCGAAAGAAAATAAAAGAAATAAAATAAACAACATGTGTTCTTTTCCAGAGCAGAGCGGTGCTCATGGGGGAGAGAACCCGACGGCGAGAGCATTGTTGGCGGTCGACGGCGGACTGAGGGCCTGCGCTCGAGGACGAAGAAGGCTGATGGCGAACATGAGCTTTCCTCGAGCGCTGATAAAGAGGTGACGGTGGCCATGCGAGAGGAGCAGAGCGCCTGTGGAAAACTGACGATGTGGAGGCACCGGAAGACAGAAGAGCACGGCGAAGGTTCCGGTGAGGAGCTCGACGGCAGTCTGAAGTAATTCCCTAAAAGGATGGTCGACTATGAGACAGTTCAACGACAAAGATGAGCAGATTCAGTTTAGAAAGCTCTCGATTTGGAAACTGCCAAATCGGGATGTTGCGAGGCGTCAAGGAAGCTTCAGTTTCAATTCGTTTCAACTATAATGGAAAACTCTGGATCTGGACACAGTTTCGATCTGAAAGGACTAGATATGGAAGGGGTGAGGATTTGATATGGAAAGCTGGGATTTTTGGTTGTATCTATATAAACAAAGCAAAGCCGACAGACAACGAGAGCAGTTCTTTTTCATTTTGTTTCACAGTTATGTTTTCATTTTTCTATGTATTTTTTTTTTCATTCCCAGTTCTTGCTGTTACTGCATTGGAGTTGTATCAAGCTGTTCGAACTATTGCTGGGAATAGTCGGCCGGGAGAAGAGAACATGATTTTGCTATTTTTATTCTTGTAAGTCAATTTTTACTTTTAATTCAAATGAATTCCATTATTTTGTTAGTTCAATTCTTTAATATGAGTAGCTAATCTCTTATCTAGGGCTGAGATGAAGCCATGATTGATTGTAGGAGTAGTATTTATATGATACAATTGTTATCTCTAAATTAATGCGCTTTAATGATTGCTATTCTTGAATTAATTACATTGAGTTGTATGTTTAATACGATGTTTGGATATTAGTTGTGATTTATCGACTAATGGATACAACTAATGATTTGAATTTCATCTGTTGATATGCAAGAGAAGACAATGTTTATTTCTAAGTTTGTATGCTTTCATACTGAAATCTTCCGTAGGAGAATAGATTGAATTCAAATTCTCTACGAGATAATCATGAGAACAATTGTTGAGTGTGGATAATTACTCCTATGATTGTCATGTGTTGATTCTTATGCCCTGGCGTTTTAAGTATCTGATTAAAGTTGTGATTTTTATTTGTCACTTAGATTTCTTTTCTTGTAGTTTAATTAATTGTCTTTCTATTAGTTATTTAGTTATCAATTGCATAATCAATTTTAGTCTTTGTAGTTAATATAATCAATTTAATTCTTCAAAAAGGGTAGTAATCTGATCTTAGAATTAGAATTCCAAAAACACAAATCCTTGTGGGTTCGACCTCGTAAAATTATGCTACTATACTCCAATACGATTCGTACACTTGCAAGTAAAATTAAGAGATTAATTAAAACAACAACACATGTCGGGAAGAAGCATTTTTAACCAATTGACCTCAGTAGCAACTTGAGCCAAGGCACGGTATTCAACTTCAGTGGAACTGCGGGCTACCGTCTTTTACTTTTTGGCATTCCATATGACTGAAATAGTACCCAAGAATACACAATATCCACTGATCGAGTGCCTATCATGCGGGTTAGCCCAATCGAAGTCGATCTAGATGTTTATTTGGAGTGATCCAGGTTGAAATTGTAGTCCATAAGAAAAAGTGTCGTTGATGTAGTGCAATATGCTTTTCACATCTTGAAAATGAGAGACTAGTGGGGCATGCATGATCTGGCATTCACGGTTGACAGAGAAGGAGATGTCCGGCCGTGTGATAGTAAGATATTGCAATCCACCAACTAGACTTCTAAACAATGTGGGGTCTCCAAAAGTTGGGTCCTGCATGTCTTGGTTTCTATCACTTTTGGTGGCACAAGGCGTTGGTGTAGAATTACATGCATTCATGTGGGCCCGAGCTAGTAGATCTATGCATATTTTTGTTGATGCGAGACAATGTTGGAACACACTTTGGCAACTTGAATTCCAAGAAAGTAATACAAGTCTCCTAAATCTTTGATATGGAATTCCCATGCAAGAAGCTTGATAATAGATGATACATATTGTGAGTCATTTCCATAATTAAAATATCATCTACATATATCAAAATAATAGCAACACGGCCGTTGGAGTTGCTGAGAGTACTTGGCTCAGGTGCTTGTTTGAGCCCGTATAGAGCCTTTTGAAGCAAGCACACATCTTTGGGGCAAGATGGATCTGCAAAGCCTAGAGGTTGACATATGTAAACTTTTTCGTCGACATGTCCATGGAGAAAGAGCATTCGAAACATCAAATTGACGAATCATCCATTGGTGGTGAAGAGCGACAATGATGAGCACTCTAATGGATGGATGCTTTTCCACCAGGCTAAATGTGTTGTGGAAGTCAACTCCATCATCTTGATGGAAGCCTTTGGCGACTAGCCGAGCTTTGTGGCATGCAACTGTACCATCAGGATTGTATTTAAGGTGATACACCCACTTGCAACCGATTATATTGGCACCGGGTGGTGTGGGAACAAGGCACCATGTATTTTGGTGTTGTAGAGCGACAATCTCTTCCTGCATAGCCGTCTGCCATTATTGAAATTGGACTGCATCATGGTAGGTTGTGGGTTCAAATGTGATGATTTTCTGGGTGTAAGGTTGGGCGTTGGGTAGGTTTATGGATGCCAGAACAAGAACGGGTTTGATGGTGGGAAAGAAGGGGAGGGAGAGGGAGAGGAGTTTGCTGGAGTGTGTGGTTCGGGTGGAAGATGAGAGGATAAATACGGGGTGTTTGGATATGTTTGAGGAGGTTCCGTATTGGGTGGGGTTAAGTGGGTGGTTGGAATAGGAGGTAGTGATGAAGGGAGAGAAGGGTGAGAGAGTTGAGTTTGACTTGCTGGGTTGGGAAAATTTGGTTGTTAGGGGGGAGGACATATGGGGAATACGTGGTTGAGTTGTTAGAGGGAGAAGTAAGTCATGTGGAGTGAGAGTATGAGAGTTAGGTGTAGGGTTAAGTTTGAATGAGGTGTTGACTAAATAGGGAAAGGTGTCTTCATGAAATATTATATCATGTGAGACGTAGACTACATGAGAAGTTAAGTCCATGCATCTGTAGGCTTTACTGTCAAGAGAATATCCAAGTATAATTCACGGCTTTGACCGTGGGGAGAGCTTGTGGACCCATGTGGGATGTAAACAAGGAAAACACAAACATCCAAATATTTTGAAAAAATGATAGTCTGGTTGTTTAGAAAAGAGAGTTTCAAAAGGTGATTTGTGGTCAAGTGTGTGTGTTGGAAGACAGTTAATGAGAGACATAGACATGTTTACTGTCTCGACCCAATATTTGTCAAGTAATCTAGAGTGAAGAAGAATACTAATGGTGGTGTTGAGAATATGATGGTGTTTGAGCTCCGCAACACCATTTTGTTGCAGGGTTTATAGACATGAAATTTGGTGTGTGACCTGGTTAATGAAATAATTGGCGAAGCGTGTGAGTGTAAAACTCACCGCCGCCGTCCAATCGGAAGTATTGAATTTTTGTTTGAAAAATATTTTCGGCCATGTTTTGAAATTTTTGGAAATAGAGTTGGACTTCCGATTTTGATCGGTGGGGATATAACCATGTATACTATGAAAAATTATCAATAAATCTAATATAGTAACGGAACCCACTCAGAGACATGATAGGGGATGGTCCCCACACATCATAGTGGATTAGTTCTAGTGGTTGTGTAGCATGTGTCGTTGAGTTTGGAAATGATAATTTTATTGACTTTCTCATAGAGCATGGGAGACACGAAAATTCACTAGACTCACTTGTACAAAAAATTTAAAAACTTGGACAATTTTCCTAAACCTTATGTAGAAGGATGGGCGAGTCATTGGTGCTAAACTCGAACACTAACGGACTTATTTGTTTGAAACACAGAAGATAGAATACAATGTTGTGTGAGAGGATACAATTTGTCATCATAGGGGCATAAGCAATATTTTGTACAATATAACCATTAGAAGAAAAAGAACTAGTGCAATTATTGTCCTTGGTGATACGATAGACAGAGGCTAAATTTTTTTATATGCTTGAAACATATAAAATATGGGAGAGAAGAAGAAGAGTACGTGATGTTGGAATTGTAATGTTACCCATTACCAACAATGATGGACGCAGTGGAAGAAGTGGACGGCTGAATATTGCTCATGTTGTGGAGATCATTAGTGACATGATCTGTAGCGCCACCGTCGATATACCAATGTGGATCTACAACATTGTTGGGCCCTACATGAAGTGTTGTGGAGTTTGAGAGGAATGACGCTTGGGATTGTAGAAGCACTCCTCGGTGAGATGGTCTCGGCAGCAGCAGAATTCGCACGGGAAGGGATGAATGTGGTGTTGTTGTTCTATTGTTGAATGTGGACAACCCTCATCCACGCCATAGAAAATCGTCTCGCCGATATATCAGCGATATATCGGTATCGGGCCCAAACCGATACATCGATACCAATTAGTATCGGTTTTTTAAAAATTTCCAAATATCGCCGATATATCGGTTTTGGACTGATATATAGGTATTTTTTGAATAAAAAAATTTTTGAAATTTTTTTTCTTTTTGGAAAAAAAACTTTCATGTTTGTTTTCTATCCCAATATGCATTTTTATGCATATTTTGAAATTTATTCTTTATTTAAATTAGTATAACTCATTTTAGAAGTTGATTGTGAAAATATACGGTAAAAACTAGTTTTTGACGACCGATATTTTTTTACACAATATCTCCGATATTTCATCTCTTTGGCAGACCGATATTTTACCGATATCCGATACAACATTCCATGATCCACGCTGGCCAAATCTAGGTCCACCGCGACCGCGGTCAGTGTGGGCTGTGAGTGCACTAGAATGGACCTGTGGGATGGAGTGATCATCATCACTCTCATAGAACAGACTGGCTTCTTCGGAAATGGGCAGGTTGTAGAACTCGTCAAGAGTGATGGGTGGATTTATTGCATGGACAGTGGTACGAAAGGTGGCATACTTTCGGGGAAGACCAACCAATGCTTGGTGGATGAATTCAGAGGCCATCATAGGTGCTTCGATCATTGCAAGCTTGTCAGCCAATATCTTCAGTTTGTTGAGGTATTCAACAATTGTGCCGCCTTCCATTCTAGTGCGAGCAAGTTTGGTGCGAAACTAGTGGGTGTGAGTCACCGAAACAAAGGCGTAATGTTGCTCAAGAATTTCCCAAATCTCATGGCAACTATGAACTCCAATGAGAGCTGGCAACACTCCAATGGAAATTGTAGATTGCAGGCAGGTTACCAAGTGGCGATTGGTGAGATTCCACTCGGCATGGAGATAATTTGATCCCAATGTTTTTGCATTTGCTATGTACTGGTCTGGACATGGAATTGATCCGTTGAGATAGCCGAAAAAGCTATGAGCTTCGAAAAATATTGGTGAGCTGTTGTTTCCATAAGACAGTTTTCGGCATCTAGCCGAATGGTCACTAAGGTAGGAAGCTTGGAGATGAAAAACTTCAAGTTGGGTTTGATGCCCTCCATTGAGAAGGAATCTGATTTCCTTCACGAACCGAAGACTTGAGTCTAGGTGACTCTAATACCATGAAGAATGTGGATAAATAGAATTGTAGAAAGCAAATTATTTTTATTCAACTCTTATATATTCCTTTGTTACATTGGATATATATATATATATATAGGGAAAAGTTTAAATTAGATCGCTCTCATATAGCTTATATGAGGCTAATTCTATTCGTAGCCGTTGGAACTTGATCTGACGGCTACAAATAGCTACATGGAACTCACCTATTCCTTGATGTGACACACTCACATACCCACTGATTTGATATCCATCCTCGGATCGGAATCTAATGGCCTAAAAGATTGGTCTCATACTCCTTATATGAGACGATCTCATGTAAACCGTCCTCATATATATATACATGATTTATTTTTAACTTCAAAAGAACTGTTGTAACTTTCCACAAATTCTATAGTTTGTTGAGGAGGGTCTTTGACTTCGTCATGTGCAAGGCCGTTGATGACAACAGTTTAATAGTGGGGGTGGGGGATGTGGCCATGACGAATAGGGAAAGGAGTCATAAATGGATTGTGCCAATGTTAATACGTATTAACTTGACGAGTAGGGAAAGGACAAAAATATCTTTGTTATAGCAAAGCTAAAGTGTGACCCCTAATGTAACGCCCACCCCTAAAGCAATTTTATCAAAAGCCAACCTCGATGAGGCCAATTTTAGATAAAGAATAAATAGCTCATGTGATATTTTTACCCTTAGTGAGATAAAGAAAGATTATATCATAGACCTCATATGTAATCCAAGGGCACAAAATTTAGGCATCCATAAACCGTCTATTAAAAAATCTACAACTCAGATTCTAGGGCTCAACGCTTCTTTATCATTTCAGATATGTCATCTTTCCAAGGACTCTTTTTTTGGCCAAAAGTTACTTCTTTGTTGCTTCACAATTTCTATGTATATCATATCAACCCACTTGGGCACTTCAGACATTTTCCTTTATTATCTGCAAAATGTGTTGGCTGTAAAAAAATTTATGTAAAACCTCCATTTTATGTTCACAACAAATTTGTTGGCATTTTTCTCAAGTGTTCTTTTAATTGGGAGTTGAGACAATTTCTTCTAAAAATCATGTTCCTTATGTTGGCAACTTAGCAGGCCAAGTTGCAGATGCGCTTGATTTTTTCGGGCATATAAACTGGACACTACAAATTTTTTTTATTAGTTTGCTTTAGAACTTTTCATAGGAAGCGTGGGTTAGTTTGAACTTAAAATGGCATAAGATTTTCTAGGAATTCGAACTTGGCTCAGAGATGTTCTCGATGAGCTCCTGATTGCTGCTTAGGCTCCACAATTATAGAAGGACCAAGGTGCCTCTCATTGGTTGTTTCATAGCCATCTTTATATCTCAAAAACAAGAGTTCTCTTCTCATGGCAACGTGCATTAGCAACACATGATTAAAGTATATCCAGCGATTCTCCCTGCAATCTCAACTAATGCAAGTTTGTACATGCAAATGGACCTTCATAATGACAATTTACAAGACAGCTCCTTAGTTGACAAAAAGCAAATAGCACTAGTAGATTACTATCTACTTGTCACAATACATAGGGGATACACATCACAGTTTCCTGCTGACTTGACCTTCTAGTTTTCCATAGCTTTTGCTCAAAAACTAACAAGAAAAAAAAAATTTAATCACTCATGGACTTATCAATTTATACCGCAAAGATGACCTACTTAACGAACCATTTCAACATTACGCAACTTATTATAAGCTTGTTAACTGAATTCCTCTATCTGGAAGATGTAGGACCTCAAATAAACAAGACAATACTAACAAAAATATTTGTGTCAATCTGCACTTGAATAAAATCTATATATTCGTTCAACAATAATATCACATTTTTATAATTCAACCCTGTGCACAAAGAAACTGTTTGTCTGAATCAACAACCTGAAATCGATAATTACCATCTGTGCAACAAAGAAAATGTTCATAACCAAAAGTGTTAAGTATATTCATTTATACTCGTTAGACAATATACATTAGCATACCCTGATTGTTCTATCCATTGTAACCAAATAAATAGTCAAAATGAACAAGCATATAAACAAAATATATCAAAAATGATGATATTAACCCTGGTAAAATAAAAAATACTCACTCACCCAGTTACAATCAACTACACCATAGCCAAGAAAAGTATTTGGGACTCTAGCCAAAATGTCTCAATGTTCACTACTCCAAAAAGGCTCAAAGTGAGTTGTATATGATTAGAGTTTTAGTAGTTACTGCAGGCAGACCCAAATGGTCTCCAATAGCCTCCCTAATTGAATCACGCACAACAGCCATCAAGCATAATGTTGGGACTTATATTCCCATCTTCCTATAAAGGTGGTACGAAGTCATCATTCTCCCATTCAACAAATAAAGCATCCTTAAGGTCTGGATCATTACCCATCCTTGTTGTTCATTAATGTAGTTATGAAAGACCCATGGTCACAATCACCATCTTACATTGTTTTTAAAACTATATGGTGAGAACTTTGTCAAAATAACCCATTGCATCTTCTACACACCAAAGGTCCTCTCTATTATGTTCCTTAGTGAAGAATGATTCGAGTTGAACATCTCTTTCCTTCCTTGGGGTCCCCATTGTCTAAATTCTAGAACATGGTATCTTGTTCCCTTATATGGACCAAGATAGCAAAGCATATTTTGGATATCAACATCTACTACATAATACTTACCTAGTGGAGGGGTAGGGAAACCTTCACAATGGATCATAAATAGTATTGTTAAATACTGAGTCGTGAGCTTGTCCCTCCTAACCTGCAACTGCAAAGGTGAATCTCATAATAAAGTCACACGGTGCCATGATATTCTGAGTAACACTCATTGTTCTACCCCTATGAGCTTCTTCCTCACCAGCTGTACACAAGCGTCTACATGTGTGCCATCAATGGCACCTATGCAATTTTCAAACCAAGGGTAATAATTGTCCTTAGTCCTAATGTAGGATGAGGTTTGGTCAAGAGGGATAATTGATACTATCTTTGTAGCTACCCATCTATACATAGCTTTAAGGACCTTGTTGAAATGGAGATTTATTGTTTCTAGAGAGACGTAAATGTTGTCCTTCTTTGTGTCCAAGAGTTTTGAGAAAGAACCTAAGTTGCTCCTCCCATTGGAACATGCATTGTGACTTGCAACAATTCTTTACTCCATAATGAGTGGCACAAATTTATGATGGTCTGCTTGTTCATGTGGCACATGTTATGACATATTTTGTTAGTGTCATATCATGTCATAAACTATTTGTTTACCCCTCTCACAATGCATGTAAACAATGTTCCTTGGTGGATGAGCAAAATTCAGATATTGTTGACAGCCTCTTTCTCTGCGGGGTAAAAAACATGGTCCTCTCAAGTAAAGGCCATCACACAACTCCGAGATCATTCTCTTGTGCAAATTTTCGGGCACTGAAGTAATCCCTTGAATTGGGCGGTGTCACTGATTGCCTCTTCTTCTGCTTGAATAGTGCAAACACAAATCGGTGTATCCCTAACTGCTTCTCTTCCTGCATGTGCCAGAAAACAAAACCATTATCTAATCATGTGAGGTTACGAAGTCTTTATGCTGATTAGCCTCAACTGTAAGATGATTTACCCACTGGTACATTGTTCTTATGATAATGGCGCAACCACTCTTCTCTCACAAGCGGGTCATCCCCTAATGCTAACCACAAATGCCTAAACTTAGTGTTCAACATAAAGGATATGTCATTCAAATAGATTGGGTTGAAATGTCAAAGTTTGGGAGGGCTTCATAGCTCTAGATACAAAACTAGATCCACGTGCAATCTCATTTCTCTTTCACATGGCATTGACAATTGATTCACTAATGAAACTTCCAGCGACCCTAGTCTTCCTATTTTTAGTGCTTTTTGTGGCTGATGTGGCACTCGGATAGCTGGGAGAATGATTATTCAGTGGAACTTGAGAGGTAGAACATTGTTGGTTGCCACTCACAGGGGTTAATTCCTACTATTCATCACTCCCAGGGGTAAATTGTTGCTACCCACCACTGTCAGGGGTGTTGTGTCACTGGCTAGAACACTTAGGTGGCTACTAGTTGCACCTTTGAGTGAATGGTTGCTGACTGCCAGTCTCATATTTTGCAGGTTTAGTCTGTAGCGACCGGAATTTTTTATATATTAATAAAGTGGGATTTCATTGCCAAATGGAAGTAAATTTTAAATTCTAGAAATTTCATTAAAAATTAAAATTTAAGATTTTTCCGTCAGACCGATCGATCGCCTTCATAAGGCATCGATCGGGAGACGATCGATCGTTTTTATAAGGCATCGATCGCAAGACGATCGATCGCGTATACATACCAATCGATCGCCGGTGGTTTTGCGTATCCCGAGGCAATTCCGTTGGGAAACGTCTTGGGCTGATTTTGGGGGATTTCTTTGGGACGTATCATGCCTGATTTGCTCTGTTTAAGTGTTCTAAACGTGGTAATTAAGTTGGTGTCAAAACCCTAATTGATACTCAATTGGGAATCAAGATATTGGTGGATTTAATTGGCCTAATTAATGTATAATTGAGATATGGGTTGGATGCTCATTTGGGCTGATTGGAATGGCCATCCTTGTTGGTATTTGGTGCCAAGAGAAGCCCTCAAAGGATTTACTTTTACTTGGTAAGTTGCATAAGTAAATTGGTAACTATTATGAGAGGAGATAAAATTATACCTTAATGAAATCAAATCAAAAGGATTTTTGTGGTTAGAGGAGATCTCGATCTGGTGGTTTGGAGGGGGCTGGGATTGCTTTTGGCCCTTGGATGAAGTGGAGATGGACGGTGGAGATCATAGAGCATGAGATATTTAAACCCATTGTGAGAGGGCCGGCCATCCCTTTTGAGAATCGGCAGCCCTCTCTCCCATTTCGTGGTGACTTTTCTCCCCTACCACGTCCTCCCCCCTTCCCTCTCAATCACCAGTAGGCCTCTCCTCGTGGTGTGTGCAAGTGGTGTGCTTTGGTTCGTGTGGAAATCGCAAGGAAGCGGGTTTTGATTCGAACCGGTTGACGTGCAATTAGTACCGGTTCATCGGTAAGATGTTCTTTTTCTCACAATATGATTTCTTTAAAGTTTCAATCTTTATATGGAGTACCACATTCTGATGTTGTGTGTATCATGTATGATCTTGTTGTCCTGGATTATTTGCTCTATTTGCTAAGATATATTCAATTGTGGAAATACTGATTGATTTCTTGATGCGTAACTCTCATGCACAATTCGATCAAGACGTCCCTGATAGTGGATGTACTAACAAGTTGAAAGTGATAATCTTTATGGATCAAATGTCATGGACCTTAAGACCCCTGTCAATAGGTCTGACCTAAAGCCTAAGTGTCCGGAAAAAGTTGTCTGGTTTGCCGGTTAATGAATCTTGAAGGTTATGATGTAAAACAATTTTAAAAAGGGGTTTACTAGGTGAGTTAATGCATAATTAATGGTCTGACCAGAAGCTAATAAAGGCCTAATGTAAGAGGGTCTTAAGTCTAAAAGACCATAGTTGTGATTAGAATTAGTAACAACAAGTGAAAGTCGGGTTATTACTTAGTGTAGTGCTCTCGGCTAGGATGTTTCCTGCGCTAACAGATTGCATTAAAAAATTCATAACTAATTGTAGAAATGTCGGAAAATTATTCCATAAATTGGATAATGATCTACAGACACGGGGCTGTCTTCCATAAAAATTTCAGAGACTGTTACGTTCTGTGCAGACTGAAGAAAATCCGGGAATGGAGCTGTTGTGTCCATAACAGTGTCCTTTCACGGTATTAAATAAAACGCTATGCTAAAACTACATGTATACTCATATATATATATGTATTATTATTATATAACATAAGGAGGGTACTATAGTGTTAGAATTCCAGAGGGTACTTATGATATTAATATATGTGGAGTATTGTCTCTATTCCAAATGTCGTGGTCATCTATGTCTTTGCTCGCGGTGCCTAACATCGCGCATCTTCGATCTCTTGAAACCCTGATATTAGATTAGGGTTATTCATTTCAATTCTACCATTAAAGTTTTGAAACGTCGATTCAGAAGTCTTGTGATCTAGGGATGATCTTGATTGTAATAGTGCATGGTGATGACGTTGACGGAGTCTATACCGAAGAGTTCCATTTCGTGTCAGCTCCTGCACAGGCACAGACCAGTTGTTGGTTAATCTCTTGAGAGTCTGTCATTGTTAAATGCTGAGAATTCCTTTGTACTCCCTTGAGAGTCTAATTTCTGAAATTTTTAATTTACGAGAATACCCTTGTTTGTGGTTAGACAAACCCAGTTCCATGTAAACTGGTTCTCCACTAAAAGCTTTATTGAACACTCTTAGATTGGATCATAGTATGCTCACGAGCCATAGCTAGACCCTAGTGGTCTCCGATGATTATGAACCTCTGTAGTTCAGCCGATGACGGCAACACGTGCGCTTTAGATTGTTAGACATTACGGAAGGTCTGCAATCTCCGCCCATTGTGCCCGTAAGCACCGATGGGGCCAGCATCCCTAGACGCTTGGCCGGGTTCCTACGTAGAACCTCTAGGATGTTCTAGTATTGAAGTCCATAGAGAAAGTGGACTGATCAAAGAGCAAAAATTGACATCTTCGACACTTTGGTTGTCCAGATCAGACAGTTTGTTTATCTCCTTACTCGTTGGAAGTCTGGAGTCATATTAATTATTATGATTTATTTCACCCTAATCAATGAGGTATTTTGAGTGTTGTATCTTTTCCAGGTAAGTATCATCTGCGTCATGATTTCCTGAGTTATCGGACCTGCTTGTTATTGGTTCCCTGTATTGTCTGTTTCTACTGTGAGTTTTTCTAGCATCCTACTGAGTATTTCCTCTGGAATACTCACGCATCTTCCGATGCAGGGTGAAAAGCTGAAGAGGTGTGATCAGCATACTCGTGACGTGGAGGTTGGTGCTCTTAGAAGTCGTGAAGACTAGTTAGCGTAGAACTTATTTTATTTGTGTTGGTGGATATTTTTGATTTTTTTGCTTATTTTGTGGCCTGCGTGTCACTTGCTTTATTTATTTGTTTTTGTGGGATTATTTGAATTGTTTAAGTTGGTTAGTTTTGTCTAGGTTTTTATTTCTGTAGTATTGGAACAATTGTTTACGTCATGTTGAACCGGCTATTCCCGCATATGTGTATGGGGTTGATGTTGATGAATCGAGTATTCGGTCCGTCCCAGATTTGTGACCCTGTTACCTTCAATGGTTTATCACTTCCGCGTATTTTGGGGTTGGAAATTAGGGGCATGACAGCTTGGTATCAGAGCCTCAGGATGACCTAAATAATTGTTCTAAGATTTGAAATGACTATGAGATATAGAGTGTGAAACCCTAGAATGAGAGTTGAACCATAATCGTACCTAAGGACTAATTAGTACTTTGCTTTAGGTAATGGCGAGAACTCGTAGCGGACGAATTTACGAGAAGGAGCGACAGGAGGCAGCACGTCTGTGGCTAGATGAATGGAAGCTTCAAAACATTGGGCACGGAACTGCAGAAGATCCTTTTCTGATTGACGTCGAAAAAGAGCCTGACTTTGAGGAGGAAGATCCGGAAGAAGACCCAGACGAAGATCCAGAAGAAGACCCAGAGGAAGATCCAGAAGAAGATCCTGAGGAAGAGCAGCAGTTCGTTGGTTACGTGATACACCAGGAGTTTCGGAAGGTTTTGGAGCATCCAATTTACGTTTGCGCGAGGGATGATCTAGATCTTTTCTATGAGCTGTATCTTAGGTTTAAATCCCTAGGTTATAGGTGGCCTCACATGACTGATTGGGAGATTAACTGGTATGGGAATCACCTAGTGTTTGCACCGATGTTTGTGTTTTTAGCCATTCTAGACGAGTACCTCTGAGATGTGGTGTTCAGGGACTCGATTAGGAAGCTCTTTAAAATGAGTAGGATTTTAAATAACCCTGCGTTTCTTTCAGGGATTTAGGTGTAATTGCTATTTCGAATTGAATAAAAGACCCCGTTTTGATTTCAGTTCTGGTGTGTGCCTTGTGTTGTTTGCGTTCATTGGTTGTGTTTGTGTGACTGTTTGTTTGTCGCACTAGGAGTCTTGGACTGAAGGAAGAATTAAAATGAAGCATGGTGTTAAGTTCTAATTCTCCTTCTTTCCTTGACTGTAGATTTTCGGAGATGGCAGCATTGGGAGCTAGCGGCAGACGATCTGGTACTGGACCAAACTCTCAACAGGAGGAGGCATCAAGCCAAAACCTGTCTGATATGGTGCGCGAGTTGGCCAGGGAGTTAAGGAACGGCCGTGGAGCTAGCAACACTCCAAATGTGAAACCACCAACGCTGGAACGGTTCAAGAGAGCAGGACCCGCATTCTCGGGAGACGACAACCCTGAGAAGGTAGAGTGCTGGATTGTGGAAGTGAAACGTCTTTTCAAGGGGATGAAAGTTCTGACTGATGAAAGGGTGGTCTTCGCAACCTATTTGTTTGTGGGAGAAGCTGTCTTCTGGTGGGAGTCAGCAGAACGAAACAACTTCGGAGCCGGACAAGACCTCACGTGGGAAGAGTTTAAGGAGGTATTCAACAGGAAATATTTTCCTCCGCACGTGCAGCGCAGGAAGGAGAAGGAATTTCTGGAGCTGGTTCAGGGATCGATGTCTGTACTTCAGTACGAGACTAAATTTGAGCAACTGCAACGATTTGCAACTGATGCTTGCCCTAATGATCTTGTGAAGGCAAGAAGGTTCGTGGATGGTCTATGCGACGGTCTAAGGGCAAAGGTGCTAGTTTCGCAACCAACAACTGTGGCAAAAGCGGTCGAACTTGCCTCTATTTTGGAAGATGACTACAAAAGGACCCAAGAGCGGAAAGGGAATGCCGGTAAGGGTCATGATGGTACTGTCAAGCGATCCGGATTTAAGAGGTTCGGGAATGGTGGACATTTTAATAATCGGCCAGCCAAACAGCAAAGACAGCAACAACCTCAGCAAAACCGCGGGAATGGACAGAATCGGGCGATGGTTCCTTATCGCCAGCCTCAGCGTATCGATGGTCCAGGAGCGGGAGGCAAGTGCAGATTTTGCGGGCAACAATCTCATGCGGGGAAGCCGTGTCCACAGGATACTCGGAGGTGTTACAGCTGCAATGAAGTTGGTCACATAGCAACCTATTGCCCTAATCGTGACAAGAAAGCAGGAGGGGAGTCAAGTAAAAAGGCTCAGGCGCGAGTCTTTGCTCTGACTTCGGCGGATGCCCAAGCTTCGGACGATGTCATTGAAGGTACTCTACTTATCTTGGATAGATTAGCTAGAGTATTGATAGACCCAGGATCGTCTAGATCCTTTATTTCTGTCGTGTTTGCTGCTAGTCTAGAAAAGAAGCCTTCTAGACTTGGGTGTGATCTTTCCATTTCTACTCCTGTTGGGGACTCAGTGATAGCAACTGAGTATCTGGAGGACTCTCTTGTTGTGATTGATGATGTGGTATTGACTGCTAACCTTGTTCTGCTTGAGATGTTTGACTTTGATGTGATTTTGGGCATGGATTGGTTAGCTAGATTCGGAGCTACAGTCGATTGTAGTAAGAAGAGAGTATATTTTAGAATTCCGGGAATGAGAGAATTATTGTTCCGAGGAATTCGTTTAAAGAAAGAAAACTGTCTAATTTCTGCAATGAAAGTTCATAAATTAGTAGCTAAAGGGTATAAAGTCTTTTTAGCTACCGTAGTAACAGAAGAGAAAACTACTCCTAGAATAGAAGAAATTGAAGTAGTAAACGAATTTTTCGATGTGTTTTCGGAGGAGTTGCCAGGGTTGCCACCAAAACGGGATATTGACTTCACTATAGACCTATTACCGGGAACTGCACCGATATCAAAGGCACCATATCGGATGGCACCTGCGGAATTAAAGGAATTGAAAGAGCAGCTATAGGAGTTGCTAGATAAATGTCTGATTCGACCAAGTGTATCTCCCTGGGGAGTGCCAGTACTGTTCGTGAAGAAGAAAGATGGATCCATGAGATTGTGTATAGACTACCGGATGCTGAATCAAGTGACAATAAAGAATAAGTATCCGTTGCCAAGGATTGATGACCTATTTGACCAACTGCAATCAGCAAGAGTTTTCTCAAGAATTGATTTGCTGTCAGGATACCATCAGTTGAGGATCAAGGAGGAAGACATCTCCAAAACAGCTTTTAGAACCCGATACGGACACTATGAGTTTCTGGTGATGCCGTTTGGTCTAACAAATGCCCCTGCAGCATTCATGGATATGATGAATAGAATCTTTAAGGCACTACTGGATCAGTTCGTGATTGTGTTCGTCGATGATATTTTGGTCTACTCTGCAAGCCGGGAAGAGCATAGAAGACACTTAGCTCAAGTATTACAAATTTTGCGAGAAAACCAGTTATACGCTAAGTTCAGCAAGTGCGAGTTTTGGTTGGACAAAGTAAACCTCTTGGGCCATGTGATATCAAAAGATGGGGTTTCGGTGGATCCGACGAAGGTGAAAGCCGTTTTGCATTGGGAACAACCAAAGAGCGTAACTGAGATAAGGAGTTTCCTAGGATTAGCAGGATATTATCTAAGATTCATTGAAGGATTTTCTAGCTTAGCACTGCCAATGACTAAGTTAACCAGGAAGGGAGTGAAGTATAATTGGAACGCGAATTGTGAAAAAAGTTTTCAAGAGCGGAAAAGAAGACTGACTTCTGCACCAATTCTGAAACTTCCATCAGGATCTGGTGGGTTTGTTATTTACAGCGATGCATTGAGATGCGGTTTGGGCTGCGTGTTGATGCAGAATGGGCATGTAGTGGCTTATGCATCGAGACAACTAAAAATTCATGAGCAGAATTATCCCACTCATGATTTGGAGCTGGCGGCCGTAGTCTTTGCTTTAAAGATTTGGAGGCATTATCTGTACGGAGAAACTTTCGAAGTATTCACTGATCACAAGAGTCTGAAGTACATCTTTTCTCAGAAAGACCTGAATATGAGACAAAGGCGATGGTTGGAGTATCTGAAGGACTATGACTTCACTATCCACTACCATCCCGGTAAGGCGAATGTGGTGGCAGACGCCTTAAGCAGGAAGACAGGAATAGTAGCATATACGATGGTGCAAGAATGGCGAATGATGGAAGACTTAGGAGCGTGTAACCTAGAATGGCCAACTACTAGAAGAGCGTCATTCCTAGGAAATATCTCGGTGAGATCAACGATGTATGAGAAGGTGCTTGCCGCACAAAAGAATAGTCCCCAGTTCCAAAAGCTGTTGGAGAAACCAGGTTTCAAGAAAGGAATTGATGGAGGCATCTTATTCCAAGGAAGATTGGTCGTGCCAAAGAACACGGAGTTGAGACAAGAACTTCTCCAAGAGGCGCATCACTCACGGTATGCGATTCATCCCGGGAGCACAAAGTTGTATCAGAACTTGAAGAGGAACTTTTGGTGGAACGGAATGAAGCGAGACATTGGAAGGTTCGTCTCCAAATGTTTAACATGTCAGCAAGTAAAAGCAGAACATCAGAGACCGGCAGGATTATTACAACCGCTGGAGATTCCACAGTGGAAATGGGATCATATTATCATGGATTTCGTGGTAGCCCTACCGAAGACTCAGAAACAAAAGGATGCAATTTGGGTGATCGTGGACCGACTCACCAAGACAGCACATTTTCTACCGATTCAATGGAAACAAAACCCAGAAAGTTTAGCCGAGTTATATATCAGAGAAATAGTAAGACTGCACGGTACACCGATATCAATCGTATCTGATCGAGATCCAAGATTCACATCCAGAACATGGAAAGGTATCCAGGAGGCGTTGGGTACTAAGCTTAGTTTCAGTACAGCTTTTCACCCGCAGAGCGATGGACAGTCAGAAAGAACGATTCAGACTTTGGAGGATATGCTGAGAGCATGTGCCATTGATTGGAAAGGAAATTGGGACGATCATTTGCCACTGATCGAATTTGCCTATAATAAAAGTTACCACTCTAGTATCGGAATGGCACCATTTGAAGCACTTTATGGAAGACCGTGTAGATCACCAACATGTTGGACAGAAGTTGGAGAGAGTCAGGTAATGAAGTCAGAATTGATACAGTATTGTGCAGAGAAGGTGAAACAGATTCGACAAAGAATACAGACAGCGCAGAGCAGACAGAAGAGCTATGTGGATAACCGACGATGAGAACTGGAGTTTCAGGAAGGAGACAAGGTATTCTTAAAAGTTTCTCCATCTAAGGGAGTTATGAGGTTTGGTAGGAAAGGGAAGCTGAGCCCGAGGTTTGTTGAACCCTTTGAGATCTTGGAAAGGGTTGGGCCGATTGCCTACAGATTGGCCTTACCCCCATAGCTGGCAGAGGTACACAATACATTTTATGTATCGATGTTGAGGAAGTATGTGTCGGACGAGTCTCATGTATTGGATTATACCACAATGGAACTAGAGGCAGACTTATCATTCCCGATGAAGCCAATCAAGATTTTGGATAAGAAGGATCAGGTACTACGAAGGAAGACTATATCATTGGTGAAGGTTCTGTGGCAAAACCAGCACTCCGAGGAAATGACATGGGAAACCGAGGATGAAATGAAATAGTCCTACCCTCAACTCCATGAAGCATAATTGTGGCATTTCGGGGACGAAATGTTCTTTAAGGAGGGGAGGATGTAGCGACCGGAATTTTTTATATATTAATAAAGTGGGATTTCATTGCTAAATGGGAGTAAATTTTGAATTCTAAAAATTTCATTAAAAATTAAAATTTAAGATTTTTCCGTCAGACCGATCGATCGCCTTCGTAAGGCATCGATCGGGAGACGATCGATCGTTTTTGTAAGGCATCGATCACAAGACGATCGATCGTGTATACGTACCAATCGATCGCCGGTAGTTTTGCGTATCCCGAGGCAATTCCGTTGGAAAACGTCTTGGGCTGATTTTGGGGGATTTCTTTGGGACGTATCATGCCTGATTTGCTCTGTTTAAGGGTTCTAAACGTGGTAATTAAGTTGGTGTCAAAACCCTAATTGATACTCAATTGGGAATCAAGATATTGGTGGATTTAATTGGCCTAATTAATGTATAATTGAGATATGGGTTGGACGCCCATTTGGGCTGATTGGAATGGCCATCCTTGCTGGTATTTGGCGCCAAGAGAAGCCCTCAAAGGATTTACTTTTACTTGGTAAGTTGCATAAGTAAATTGGTAACTATTATGAGATGAGATAAAATTATACCTTAATGAAATCAAATCAAAAGGATTTTTGTGGTTAGAGGAGATCTCGATCTGGTGGTTTGGAGGGGGCTGGGATTGCTTTTGGCCCTTGGATGAAGTGGAGATGGACGGTGGAGATCATAGAGCATGAGATATTTAAACCCATTGTGAGAGGGCCGGCCATCCCTTTTGAGAACCGGCAGCCCTCTCTCCCATTTCGTGGTGACTTTTCTCCCCTACCACGTCCTCCCCCTTCCCTCTCAATTACCAGTAGGCCTCTCCTCGTGGTGTGTGCAAGTGGTGTGCTTTGGTTCGTGTGGAGATCGCAAGGAAGCGGGTTTTGATTTGAACCGGTTGACGTGCAATTAGTACCGGTTCATCGGTAAGATGTTCTTTTTCTCACAGTATGATTTCTTTAAAGTTTCAATCTTTATATGGAGTACCACGTTCTGATGTTGTGTGTATCATGTATGATCTTGTTGTCCTGGATTATTTGCTCTATTTGCTAAGATATATTCAATTGTGGAAATACCGATTGATTTCTTGATGCGTAACTCTCATGCACAATTCGATCAAGACGTCCCTGATAGTGTGAGTTTATTTCGATTCATGTGAGTCATGTATCTGATGTCTAACATTGAGTATTGTTCTCTGATTTGTGTAGATGGGGGTCTATTTATGAAAAGTTGTCTCTTTTCCTGTTACTAGTCACCCGATCTCACTTTTTCTATGTATCGACCTAATTGATTTATTAATTGGTATAACTCTTGTGTTTCTCATCTAAAAGCAGCAAGCTTTCAAAGGTAATTCTACTGGTTTGGTGCGTCCTTATGTGTCACAAGTCGTGTTTCATGGTTTTGTTTTGTGTCCGGATAAAGTTGTCTACTTTATGTAGTGTTTACCCTAATTGATGTGGTATATAGGTAATAAGACTATCTAAAAGAGATTAATGGATGTACTAACAAGTTGAAAGTGATAATCTTTATGGATCAAATGTCGTGGACCTTAAGACCCCTGTCAATAGGTCTGACCTGAAGCCTAAGTGTCCGGGAAAAGTTGTCTGGTTTGCCGGTTAATGAATCTTGAAGGTTATGATGTAAAACAGTTTTAAAAAGGGGGTTACTAGGTGAGTTAATGCATAATTAATGGTCTGACCAGAAGCTAATAAAGGCCTAATGTAAGAGGGTCTTAAGTTTAAAAGACCATAGTTGTGATTAGAATTAGTAACAACAAGTGAAAGTCGGGTTATTACTTAGTGTAGTGCTCTCGGCCAGGATGTTTCTTGCGCTGATAGACTGCATTTAAAAATTCATAACTAATTGTAGAAATGTCGGAAAATTATTCCGTAAATTGGGTAATGATCTACAGACACGGGGCTGTCTGCCATAAAAATTTCAGAGACTGTTACATTCTGTGCAGACTGGAGAAAATCCGGGAATGGAGCTGTTGTGTCCATAACAGTGTCCTTTCACGGTATTAAATAAAACGCTATGCTAAAACTACATGTATACTCATATATATATATATTATTATTATATAACATAAGGAGGGTACTATAGTGTTAGAATTCCAGAGGGTACTTATGATATTAATATGTGTGGAGTATTGTCTCTATTCCAAATGTCGTGGTCATCTATGTCTTTGCTCGCGGTGCCTAACATCGCGCATCTTCGATCTCTTGAAACCCTGATATTAGATTAGGTTATTCATTTCAATTCTACCATTAAAGTTTTGAAACGTCGATTCAGAAATCTTGTGATCCAGGGATGATCTTGATTGTAATAGTGCATGGTGATGACGTTGACGGAGTCTATACCGAAGAGTTCCATTTCGTGTCAGCTCGTGCACAGGCACAGACCAGTTTTTGTTAATCTCTTGAGAGTCTGTCATTGTTAAATGCTGAGAATTCCTTTGTACTCCCTTGAGAGTCTAATTTCTGAAATTTTTAATTCACGAGAATACCCTTGTTTGTGGTTAGACAAACCCAGTTCCATGTAAACTGGTTCTCCACTAAAAGCTTTGTTGAACACTCTTAGATTGGATCATAGTATGCTCACGAGCCATAGCTAGACCCTAGTGGTCTCCGATGATTATGAACCTCTGTAGTTCAGCCGATGACGGCAACGCGTGCGCTTTAGATTGTTAGACATTACGGAAGGTCTGCAATCTCTGCCCATTGTGCCCGTAAGCACCGATGGGGCCAGCATCCCTAGACGCTTGGCCGGGTTCCTACGTAGAACCTCTAGGATGTTCTAGTATTGAAGTCCATGGAGAAAGTGGACTGATCAGAGAGCAGAAATTAACATCTTCGACACTTTGGTTGTCCAGATTAGATAGTTTGTTTATCTCCTTACTCGTTGGAAGTCTGGAGTTATATTAATTATTATGATTTATTTCACCTTGATCAATGAGGTATTTTGAGTGTTGTATCTTTTCCGGGTAAGTATCATCTGCGTCATGATTTCCTGAGTTATCGGACCTGCTTGTTATTGGTTCCCTGTATTGTCTGTTTCTACTGTGAGTTTTTCTAGCATCCTACTGAGTATTTCCTCTGGAATACTCACGCATCTTCCGATGCAGGGCGAAAAGCTGAAGAGGTGTGATCAGCATACTCGTGACGTGGAGGTTGGTGCTCGTAGAAGTCGTGAAGACTAGTTAGCGTAGAACTTATTTTATTTGTGTTGGTGGATATTTTTGATTTTTTTGGTTATTTTGTGGTCTGCGTGTCACTTGCTTTATTTATTTGTTTTCGTGGATTATTTGAATTGTTTAAGTTGGTTAGTTTTGTCTATTTTTTATTTCTGTAGTATTGGAACAATTGTTTACGTCATGTTGAACCAGCTATTCCCGCATATGTGTATGGGATTGATGTTGATGAATTGAGTATTCGGTCCGTCCCAGATTTGTGACCCTGTTACCTTCAATGGCTTATCACTTCCGCGTATTTTGGGGTTGGAAATTTGGGGCGTGACATAGTCTCTTCCTCATTTTGGATTCCTCCATAAGAACCCCATGTTGTTGGGCAATAGCATTGAGACATGTTCCCTGAACCCCCGTAAGGATTCTCATGTACCTCCTCAACTTAGACATCATCATATTCACTTAATGATACTTCACCGGCAAAAAGTATGTTTTTCTTTTCCCTGTTGCATGTTTTTGGAAAAGATAAAATTTAGGTTGACTTCTACATAACGATCATACCCTCATTGCTTAGGTCGCTTTCATTGTTTAAATGTATGCAAACAAAACAATATTCACCCAACCAGTACCCAATCATAATAAAAAAAATTTCCACAAACATATGAAACGAATGCAAACTACGGCTACCTTAAATAAGTTTTCCCATGATTCTTCTAGTGGTGGTGGTTGTTAAAACCAATGCCAATCATAACCCTTAGCTCAATCCATGCTTGATAAAATCGACTTATTGAGTCATATTGATTCTTTCAATGTCCCCATTGACATTGGTGTGGTTTTCAGTTTGAAATAGTTTAATTACTAAGTCCCACCCCTCTTTGTCCAGTCCATTCCTTTTCCTCTATCCCTTAGACATTCCATACGTCATGTGGTTAAGGAAGGCATAATGTAAGCCCTTGTCCTAAGTTGTTCTTTTAACAGCTTTGCTTACAACATTTCCTTCATCAATGTTGTCAAAACCAAGTAAATATCCACGGTGAATATCCATAACATCAAATACACCCAATTACAAAAACCTTCTTGCCTACCATTCTACGTTCAAAGGCATATGCAATTTTGTTCCAATTTGTACAAGGAAAGTATATGAAGTGTATAAGAAGCACCCATCATTTTCACTTCATGCCAACACGTCTACTACTTGATTCATTTGGGTTGAATTTAAGTTAACAACATTCTAACAAACTTGATTCACAAACCTTGAGTACTAATTCGGAACAAAATATATACATTACAAAAATAAAGGAGAAGACAAGGACATAAATGACAATTGATAAAATTTACTTATTGCCAAGCGTATAAAAGTAAACATGACATGCTTTGTGCCATGATATTTTGAGTAACACTCATTAGTTTACCCCTATAAACTTGTTCCTCAGCAGCTGTACACAAGCGTCTATGTGTGTGCCATCAATGGTACCTATCCAATTTTCAAACCAAGGGTAATAATTGTCCTTAGTCCTAATGCAGGATGGGGTTTGGTCAAGAGGGATAATTGATTCTATATTTGCAACTGCCCATCTATACATAGCTTTAAGGACCTTGTTGAAATAGAGATTTATTGTTTCTAGAGAGTGTGACATGAAGTGTCCAACAACACGTTGGCCTTCTCTGTGTCCAAGACTTTTGAGGAAGAACCTAACCTGCTCCTCTACTAGAATATGCCTTGTGGCTTGGAACGATTCTTTACTCCCCAATAAGTGGCACAGATTTACGAAGGTCTGCTTGTTCATGCAGCACATGTTGTGACATATTTCGTTAGAGTGTCATAGTATATCATAAACTATTTGTTTACCCCTCTCACAATGCATGTGAACAATGTTCCTAGGTGGGTAAGCAAAAATCAGATATTGTAGACAGTCTCTTCCTCTACGGGGTAAAAAATAAGATCCTCCCAAGTAAAGACCATCACACATCTGAAATAAAGGTCCTCCTTCACACCGAAGAGGAGGGATAAATTCTGTTTGTTCAAATGCAAACAAGCTTCATTGGAGAAAGGGAGTGGGTAAAAAAACACTTAGGATATCAACCAAAACTAACGAGCACATAAGTAGGCAATACGGTCTAATTCCTGAGCTTAGTAGAACATCAGATATCCTTTAGCAATAGTTTCGTGTATACTAATTCACTGGCCAGCTTTCAAGTTTCAACACATTCAAAAAAACATTTTTTGCAAAAAACAGTAAATATTAGAAAATGCAGGAGTGTGAATATCATGAAACTCAACCTCCTTTTGCAATATTTACTAAGAACATTTACAAAGAATATGCCAATTTATATGTAAGAAAAAAATCGCTGAAGCTATCAATCAAAACTAACAAGCACATAATTAGGCAATACAATCCCCTGCACTGAGCAGAGAACATCACACCGCAACCATCTTTCACCAATTAAATTTATATCAACCACAACGGTCTGAACAAATAAGACATTCAGCTTCCTACCCAAACGAAGACTGCAACACTATGGCATATCGCTATTCATTAAGATGGAAAAAGATGCAAGCTTTGCAACCCAGATTACCTGAATCCGCTCGCCTTTGAGCTGCCACTTCGACTTCTTCTCCTTGACGACGGAGTTGGAAGGGGTGGACTTCCGGCCAGAGCCCCCACCGCCGCCGTCATGACGGTTTCCGTTGTTGGAGGAAGAGCAGGACCATAGAGGCGGCGGGCGAAGGTACTCCCGCTTCACGGGAGCTATGGCCTTGGCGACGAGCTCCTCCTGATGGGTCGGCGGAGGTGACTCCGACGGCTCAGACTGGGGCTGGCCGCATCGGCCATGCGAGGCAAAGCTCGGAGTCGGGATTAAGTGTGGTCAGTTAACAGTTTAGCCGTTTCGGGAGTGGGTAGGGTTCGGTTCGTCCTTTGCATGGCTCAAGCCTGTCTTGGAGTCTCGACATCTTTGCTTTTCAGCTAAAAGCGCACATATACATATATGCCATATGTGCGCTCCCGCCACCAATAAATTGGAGTACACATTTTTATTGTGTGCATAGACGGTTTCTTGATGAGAACGGTTTACATAAGATCGTTCTCATATAAGGCGCATGAGGTTGGGTCATTGGATTTCAATCTGAGGGTAAGTATCAAATCAATGGATAGGTGAGTGTGTCAAATCAATGAGTAAGTGAATTTTTATAGTCATTTTAGCCGTCTGATCAAGATCTAACGGCTACTGTTTAAACTAGCCTCATATAAATTATATGAGAGCAATTTCATTTAAATTTTTTCCCTTCTTGATGCCCTAGAGATTGTACCAGTTATACCCAATAATTTCTCCCTAAATTATATTTCCCCTTCCAGTTTTGATGCTCCATCTTTCAAAAGAAAGGATAATATTTTGTGGATTTAAAAAAAATATTAAGTGGATTTTGACCCTTTTCTTCCCCCATCTGGTGGGGTTTGTAATTTTCACACACCAATAAAAATAAATATCTTTTCAGATGGAGCATCTGATTCTCTTGCATGAATCAAGTGTAATTAAACAGAAACTTCCTTTAATCATGTGTATGTCAAAAAAGGACTACGCATGGCTCTGTGAGCAGAGGTGATATGGGCTGTCGGATTTCCATCCAGTGATAGGTTTCAATACAAGGTCAGGCAGGTATTACTCTTTGCACATGCCGTTGAATCTCAATCCGACGGCTAAGATAGTCATATTAACTTCTCCCAATTAATATACATATGATTGTATAGATACGATATTTCATACTACAGGGATGGGGTTATGGATATATTCTATGGAGTAATAAAATAGGATTAATTACTTTTGTAAAGATATCAATTTTTGTAACTATCGTCAATTTTCACATAGTTAAAAAATAATATGAAGACAGTAAACTTTGGGGGTTGCCAAAAAAACAAGACAGTATATGGCACGTGCCTGTTTACTAGTTAAGAAAAAAGAAAAGACAAAAGTCTCCAAACCAAGGAATTTTGCATCGGATATCGGTAAAATATCGGTCGGCTAAGAGACAAAGTATCGGAGATATTTGTAAAAAAAATATCGGTGGTTAAAAACTAATTTTTACCGTATATTTTCATAATTTAACTTCTAAAATGAGTTATACTAATTTAGACAAAGCATAGATTTAAAAAATATGCATAAAAATGCATATTAGGATGGGAAACAAACGGGAAAGTTATTTTTTTTATAAAAAAAATTCCGGACACGCTTTTTTTTAAAAAAGGCAATATATCGGTCTGAAAATTTTTTTTTTGAAAAAGTGATATTTACCGGTCTCGTTTTATCGGGTGGGGCCCGATATCGATATATCATCGCCCATATGGAATTCCTTGCTCCAAACCCAATTTCAGCAACCAAGTTATCAAAAAGAGAAAATTCAGCAACCAATAAAAATGTGTCTGATGTCGCTTAGGATGTCAATGAATATACCCAAGCCTTGCTGGAATTGAAAAGTGTCCTATCGGCACATAAGGCTCTCCTTTCTCATCTCTTGAATGCTACAAACGTGCAAGTGTTACTCATCAGTGTGGAACAGAGAGGGCCTTGGCATGGAGAGCTTCATGTGATGGTATGGGAACTGCATGAAAATTGTAATCAACAGAAGTCAACTTGGCATTACTCATCTCCTCAACCAGGATTGCATTGATGAGCTGAAGGAGAACTCTTTCAAACTCTTCTCCATCGCTCCACTCGTGAACTTCTGCCTTGAGCAGCAATGGGCTTGCACAAATTAGATACCACACAGGGAAGTTCTTCCTCGGCATGACAAAGTCTCCTTTACTCAGCTTCGACGATGGACAGAAGTCTCCATTTCCATCTCCGAGATAAATGATTCGCTTCTTTCCCCCTTCTGCAGAGAATGAGGCAAGGATTCGCTCTATCACAATGCCCTGTTATAACAACTAAAATGAGGTAAGACTGTCCCATATATTTCATTCACAAGTTCAATAGCTACTATTCACTAATTCAAATATATGATGTATGCAACATTTAAAAAAGCTAAGCAGGCGACAATTTAAAAACCCGTCTGTCCCCGATTTAGGTGCAGCACATCAAGCGGCCGTGGGTACCCATAGTAAAAAGAAGTGCTTTCAAAAGGAATACATTGGTAATTAGAAGGGCCTGCATTACCTTGCACATGTTTGGAGGGCAAAGTTCAGATGGGCATCCATGAGAAGAAGTCTTGAAATCATGGTGAGGGAGAATTCTCAGCTTCCCTTCCATGTCAATGAAACTTGGATTGGTGTTGATCTCAGAGAAGTAGTCCAGCAAGCCATGGTGTTTGAGGATGGTCTCAATGAAGAAGTAATTCGCATCACTAACTATCCTCAATTCGCAACTGAGTACACATTAGTCGCACCATAAGACAATGTTCCAATTTCTAAGAAAAGGTAAATTAAAAGAAACACTAAAATTGGTAGCCAAGAAAGGCAAGAATAATTACCCAAGTGCATAAGCTGATTTGATTGCATCAATGATTCTGGGATGCAAGGGCGCCCTCCTTAAGCACTCGGCAATGTCATCGATTGTCTTTCCCTGTGCATGCAGCTCTGTCATCATCCTATCCTGAAAACATGACAGAAACAGAATTCAGTTTGTAATCAGCAAAGAAAACATGATCGAAAATCCTTCTCTTTTGAGTTTCGAGAAAGCATAAGCATTTAGGTTTTTTCAAGAAAGTGAACAAATTAAGCGTAAGGTGCAGTTGAATCAGAACAAAATATTTCAATGTGCAAAGAGTACATAATCACTTGAACAGTTTTTTTTCTTATAAAGAACATTTTTTATAACTTCGACAATAATTTGTAATCAAGAAAGCCTCAAAATTATATAATCATAATCATAACAAGTAGCATTTTTTCTAACTATTTAGGGTCAGCGACATTGATCTTACTCCTCCATTCGTGCCTGTTTTGAGCTACCTCTTTTGTAAGAGATAGTAAAATCAAATCTTTTTTTATTAACTTTATCCAAGTTCTCTTAGGTCTCCTTCTCTCTCTTTCGGCGTCATTTATATGTATCCATTCAAATCCTATCACAGGTACATCTATTTGTCTTCTTTACATATGCCCATACTAACGCATCCTGCACTTTTTCAGTTTCTTCCTTAAAAGAGTTATCCTTAAACTCTTACAAGTATATTTATTTTTAATCTTATCTCTCTTAGTTATCTCACTCATCCACTTTAGTATTCTCATCTCGGTTATAATCAACTTATCTATATAACTTCTCTTTGATACCCAACACAAAACTCCTGAGGTTGCCCTCCACTTTATCCATCTCGCATTTATCATATGCACTATACCACTATCAATATCATCTTCTTTATGGATAATGGATCATAAGTAATGGAATTATCACACTTTTGCACTTCTTATCCATCTATTTTAATTGAGGCTCTTCTTATAATTCTACACTCCTTAAAATTAAATTTCAATCATTTTGTCTTAGTCCTACTTATTTTGAAATTTTTTAATTCTATAGCCTCCTTCCATAATTCTAGTTTCGCATTCAAATCTATTTTACTTTCATAAATTAAAACTACATCATATGAAAAAAAATACATCAAGGTACATTATCTTGTAATGTCTAGTAAGCTCATCCATAACTAAAGCAAAAAAACAATGACTTAAAGTTGACCCTTGATGAAGACCTACTGTAACTGAAAACTCTTTCGTTCCTCCCCTCCCAAAATTGTTCGTACACTAGCCACACCTCTTTCATAAATATCCTTTATAGTATTTATGTAATATCGTATGACTCCCTTCTTCTTCAAAACACTTCGAATTTGCTCTATCGGCACTCTGTTGTAGGTTTTTTTAAAATCTATATATGAAGGTCATATAAAGGTTTTATTTTCTATCATTATACCTCTATACTAACTATTGTAATAAAAATATAGTTTAGATTGTTAACCTCTCTGGCATGAAACTAAATTGATTCTCTGTTATTTTTCGCAAACGTTGTTCTATTACTTTTTCCTATAACTTCATAGTATGCTCCATAATTTTTATAGATTTATAATTTATATAATTTTTATGTCCCCTTTATTTTTATAAAAGGTTATAAAGGTACTTCTCCTCCACTTCTCTAGCATCCTCTTAGATTTTCAGATCATATTAAATAAACTACTAAACCAAGTTAAACCAACACCTTCTGGTGCCTCAAAATTATATGGAAATTACTTAATAATCAACTTTTATGGCCAGAATATGAGAACGTAAGAACAGTACCCCTTTCACGGGGAATCCTCCTTAACAGAAAAAATATTCAGCCGCCACAGGCTGCACTCCACTGCTCACTCCACTGCTATCGTTAAGCTTGGAAGTCAAACTTTTAACATCTTAAAAAATAATTTCTTATCAAGAAAGCATTCAAATTATATGCAAATTACTCGATAACCACTTTTATGGCCACAATATAGGAACGTAAGAACAGTACCCCTTTCACATTCACCAACCATAAACCAAGACATGCAAGTACTAATGAACAAATACAGTTCTTGAGACGTACCATGATGATTATGGAGTATGAGAAATATAGAGTAAAGAACTACGAACCATGAGATAGTTCCATGGCATGGTAGGGAGAAGCTCATTGAACAGCTCGGTGGCGCCTAACTCGTCCACCACCCAATTGTCGCTGTCGCAGTCTATTATCGTCTTATCGAAATCAAAAACCACGACAATCCCCGGGGCGGCCATCTCCGCTCAAGCTGGTTGTAGGCTGAGACCTGAGCTTGAGAACACACTCTAAATTTCTCCTGCATTGTTGGCAGCAAGGAGGTATTTATAGCCTATATAACCTAGTAAACACGCCATGGCCTATTACTGGAAACATGGATGAACAAAGACTAACGGGAAAAGAACAACGTGCCCAACAAGGACGAGATAATGGAATATTCCGATGGAACAAGTTCGTCATTTAGGAAACCCCTTAAGAGTACTCCGGCAACTAAAGAGCATATTCCGTTCAAGATCTATGAATCTTCCTTTCCTATTTGCATTCTACTTAGGTTTGTTTTACATGTCTTACCTTTGATTCTACTACGCAACTCCAATTAGCTTTTTAATGTGAGTATATATCATTTAAGCTACTAATGAAGAGTCTGTTATGATTATCGAAATTTCCTAAACGAGAAATCCCATGCATGCCTACCCCATCTTCATGCACAAGTTACTGCGAAGTTTGCAGCACTTTCTACGTACCCTACTTGTTTAATGAGTGGCGTCGTCATCACGTCAAGATCATTACTACTCTGCAAGTCACGACTCATGCGTGTCTGCGGAACCCAAGTTAGCAATAGCCATTTGATTTTGATCCTACGGCGTTAGAGGCAAATGGCTAATTCAAACCCTTAAGCCTCTGATTTGATATTCACCGTCAGATCAAAATTCAACGGCTTGCAGATACTTATGAGCAGTGTCTGGTATAAATGGGACTCCAATCTCCATATGTATAGATATAGCACTTGCTAAATAAATTGAGTATCAACAATTAGAGCGATTGTCGGATAGCCAAGATAACGTCTCAAGACGCCGAGTTTTTGAACGTCGAGAAGCAGAGGTCCTCAATTTGAACTCCCACTATATTAGCCATCCAGATTGTACATTACTAAACTCTCCAAGTCCCCTGTTTAAGGAAGCCGACCTTTGTACTTCAACGACTCTCTTGTTTTACTACATCCACTAAAAAGAAAAAACCTGAAATTTGGCCAATATTATGGAACAAGATGAGTATTTATATCAAGACAATTGATTTGGGGCAGGTGGAGTATATCCTAACTTATTTGTTGTGCATGATGTGTCATGTGTGGATATTGCATCTTTGCTGAGGGTACTCCGACTGAGAAGATACTTGTCCAGCCCTTTCTCGTCTTCATCTATTGTTGTGTTCCATCCAGGTTAGACAACGTGGGCATTCATGTAAGCAAGGGGGCTTTACTTTGACTTGTAACACCACCTTGTAGCGTGATATGAGAGAACAAAGATTTAAGCAACCATATCTATGGGGGGCTTGCCCGACAGCCAAAAGTAGTTCTCATTCCCTTAGTTCTACTTTTTTTTTTCGAGATGCAAAGCATGGCAAAGAGGTTTATCAGCTTTTCGCACCATAAAAAAGTACTCCTTATGTTCAATATAAATAATGAGAACGGTTTACATGAGATCGTTCTTATATAAGGAGTATGAGGCCAATCTTTTGAGTCGTTAGATTTCGATCCAATGGTAGGTATCAAATCACTAGCTAGGTGAGTGTGTCAAATCAATAAGTAGGTGAGTTTCTTATAGCTGTCAGATTAAAATCGAATGGCTACAAATTGAATTAGTCTCATATAAACTATATGAGAGTGATCTCATTTAAACTTTTCCTATAAATAATTCTACATATTTTGAACTTCTGGGGGCTTGACATGTGGGTAGCAGATGGCTCAAGAATCTAACTAAAGGAAGTATTTGGGCTGAATTCAAATTGATTAGTATACATCAAACCCATGTCCGATTAAGATTAATTGAAAATTTCTATTCTTTTTATTAAAATATAAAGTAGGACCTACAACCGTCCAAATTACCTGTCTGGATTAGAAAGCAGGTACTTTTAGACAAAGGGGATAATAAAAGCAACTCACAGGGTTCTTATTTTTTTTTACCACTCATCTCACAAGCTAAATAGCCAATGAATTGTAAGAAACTTGTGGGATACTTCCTCAAGTACTCGGCCACTTAATTTGATCTAAATGTAGCAATTAATATGTGGCGAACAAAGGATTTTCTGCACGAATGTAAAATTCATATCGACGGATGTGACAGAGGACTTTTTCGTGCTCACGTTACACAGAAGCCGTCAATCATATCAAGATCGACGGCGCACATGCTAATGTTCATTAGCACATGTCCGCTAGCACATTACTCGACCTAACGTGCACTAACATGTTCATCTTCGACCACGTACACTTCCATTTTGCTGTCAACAAGGACATATCTTGTCGGACAAGGTCCCACACCATGAAGTACACAGTTGCCACGAATATACAGGAAAGTCAACCTAACGACGTCATCAATGATTGGGGAGGGTTCTCCAAGTGCTATTCCTCCCACTTTTTTATCACCGCCAATCTCACGTGCTAGTGTTGTGTTGTGAAAGGAAATAAAAATGTAAACGTGGCCGTGAAAATAAAGCGGGAGAAAAGCATAGCATTCTTTGTGAACGTGACGGTGATCACGAGGCGGGGAAAGGCAGGATGCAGATGCTGCCACGTGGAAATTAACGCCGTCGCTCACGAGACGACGATTAGTTTATTTGATCCAAAAGGGTGCCTCGTTGATTATAAAATGGAGACCCTCGTGTGTCCGGCAGACCGACGGAGCCGTTAAAGCGGACATTGACCTCGGGCCGATTCTCGCCGACATGGCGTGGGGACCACGTTAAAAAGGGCGAGGTGATCAATTAAGATGCCTATAATGCTAGGGGTGGGTTGCGGTTGACGGCAAATTGAGTGAAAGTTGAACCTACATGGAATTTGACACCCCCCTCCGATCTTGATCTTACGAATAAAAATGGCTTCGTTCATACAAATTACATGAGAACGAATTCACGTAAACCGGTCTTATAAAAGAGAGCTTGAAGTTTTCTACTTTAAATGTAAGTATCTAAGATACAAAATTTTTATGACGATTGATGTCATTCAAAGGAATGTAAGTCTTGATAGATCATAAAAATTAAACATGAAGAGCAAATTTTTTTATGATCTCGAGAACCAAATTCAAGGTTTTGAAGCTACTAAGTAATGTCCTTTAAAGTGCCATATTGAGTGTGCAATGCTATTCACATTTTTTCGACCGTCTGTTATAAGTGAAAAAATTTGTTATCCAAGTGGGACATCGAGGACTTATGATATAATGTATAAACGTTGATACATACATATGAGTTGAGCTCACAATAATCCCTAATATGGTATCACGAAAATTTTAGTTCGTTCTTTTGATTTTCTCTGTTTATTTCGGCTTATAGGTTGTAGCTTACCACTTGTAAAGCCTTTATTGTACACTCATTGAGTTATCCTTTATTGTACACTCATTGAGTTATTTCTTAGTTGGGTAAAAACCGATCACCACGGATCTTTCCTTTTTATAGCTGAATATTATTTCCGTCCAAGTAAGAACTATGACCAAGTACTCCCTTCATCCAATGAAGTTTGTCTAGATTGCAAAATGAGTGAAATTAATTAGTTTTGGGCTTGTACAGAAAAAGAGAGTTTTTGCTTCCTATGGTGCGCTTAGAAGGGTGATAGCTGAAAATTCCTTGTTAACCCGAAAAATGTTTATTTCGAAAGTGGAAAAATTAGAGGCTGACAAATAATTTTCAATTTTTATTTTAAATTGTCAACTATTAAGCCTGAAAACACTGATGCTCAATGAAGTGAGAATGAAAATCTTCACCTCGTTTTCAACATTTATTTTTGTTAGCTTTTTAACTGAAGTGATTAATTTTTTGGCTGACGAAAATTGTCACATTTCATGTTTTTTCATCCAAACGCAATCCTGGTATTTTTGGATCTTGATGGAGCATATCCAACCATGTAATGTAGGACCCATACTTTTCAAAATGCAGACGAGCTTTATTGAACAGGGTATCAAAACGCCTTTGTTGAAACCATAGTTTTCAAAACCGGGCTGGACCGGCAGCGGTTAACCGGAACCGGCCGGGAAACCGGTCCGGTTCATCCGGTTCAGCCCGGGCTGTTTTTTCAAAACCGGCTTTACAATTATTTTTTTTGAAAAAATTGTTGCAAGAGGGGGGATTCGAACCCCTCCCCCCCTCTCACCACAAGAGACTTAACCACTTGAGCTACACCTATTTTGATGTTATTATTATACAAATTATATATTTATCACATATTTACTACTCCTCTCACCTAAACCGGATCACACCGGTTTGACCGCGGTCAGACCCCGGTCTAACCGGACCGGCCATCAATCCGGTTCGATGGCCGGTCCGGTTTTGAAAACCTTGGTTGAAACAGTTTGGACCGTGTATAAAAAAACACTTTGGGCCAGACCGGTTTCCTCTCACCAATAATTGGACCAGTGCCGCTCGGCGACACTCGCGTCTGTTCAACTGCCAAAGCAGCAGCAGCCTTGCAAGGGCAAAGGATCAGAAAGGCATTTGCACAAGATCCTGTGGTGTAGATTGGTAATTAAGGCCTAAAGCGTGGGTGAATGTATGAACTTAACACATTACGAGAATGGAGATCGGCGACATAAAAGGGAAGAGCGCTCGGAAATTCGAAATGAAATCCAAATGCGTCCTAAATTTCGCCAAAATCTGCCCGCAATCCAGGTGGAATATTTTCCCAACCCCCTTAATTATAGTTAAATTACATAAGTACACCCCATTATATGGCATGTTTACAATCACACCCTTAAGGATGTGAACTGTGAATTGTGATCTACAAAACGCCTTTAAGTTATTAAAGATTTAATAACCGTCTTAATTTTCCTCTTTTCTAAATGTGACCTTCTTAATTTTCGAGATTATGTAGATTTGTCACATAGTGAATCGATATTGGAAATCAATAGCTAACATAATTAGCCTCCTAATTGCTGATAGGCACAAATCTAGGTTTGTTCTAGAAACTACATGAGTAATTGCATTTTTTTTATTCATTAGTAATTGCAAATTTTCAATCAATACACTTTGATGCACAAAGAGTTTAGGAGTATTTTTGTTACTACTGACAGATGCAGATTGATGGACAAATCCGACATTTATTTGCATCATATCCGACGTTTTTCTTTGATGGAGTATCAAGTCTTTTTAAATTAAATACAAAAGAACAGCACACAAATTAATTATGCTCATAAGCATATATAAGTTTTGATTTAATCAAAATTACAATACTGATATTCTATAAAAATGTGTTATTATTAAGATCATTAAATCCTCCACCCCCTTCTATTTCTAAAAGGTATTTTGTATTCCCCCATCCCATTTTAAGTGTCATCCTATTTGGTGGATTTTGAACAACCGAATAGGACACTTAGGGGCCGTTTGGGGCGTGATTAAAAGCAAAACATCCAGATGGGATGTTTTGCTACACTGTAGCATCTGGATATTTTATATATCCAGCTGAAACACCTCAGGACGTGTTTCAGCTGGATATAAAAATCCACCTGGATGCTACAGTTTTTATCCAGAATCCAGTCTGGATGTTTTGTAATAATCACGCCCCAAACGACCCCTTAATAAGGGCTGGAGGGAATATAATGATTAGATCAAATGTATCTTGTCTATATAAAGAGTTCTTACAAGAAAATAAAAAAGAAAAAAGCTTCTGAAGCTTGTGCCCCCATTCGAGCTTATGGGGCCAAAAGTACGCTCTAGTGTATGTGCAAGGACCATACCACGCGTATCTATCATAAATGATTCTAGTAAAAAATGTGAATTGTGTATAGTGAATGTCCTTCACACTGAACAAAATGTGTGTTAACTCTAGATGATAATTCTTTTTATGCTCACTAGATGATAATTTCTTGCTTGACAAAAGACAGATTTGCTTACCATTAAGCTTTTTTTTGCATCTAAAAAAAAACTAAACTGTCACACACCTGACACCACCCATATAAGCTCACCAATTTCTTCAGGGAGTTACTCATATCACAAATCACAAACACTAAATGGCATTGAAGCATTTTCGTTTATATCTTATAAATCCATTTACCCATTCATATCCTAAATTTGGTAAATGAAGATCTGCCAATCTTATCATATCCAAATCACCCCAAAAACGGACACAATTTCCATTAACAAAACCCCAAGCCCGTAGGTGCACTCACCCGACAACCCAAGGTCTCCAAACACCAAAATCCAAAACCCACCCATCAAAACGCTAATTTCCAAAACAACACCCAAAGTTTCCCATTCCAAAATTTCCATTTTATTTTATCCGCCATGGCCATGACCTCCGGCCGTCAGTCTCCCGTGCACTCCAGATTCTCCGCCAATCTCGCCCCCCTTCCCCACCCCATAAAGCCCCCCCACCCAATCACATAAAATAGGCCATTCCGTGCGCTTCCGCTGTGCGCTTTCCCCTAAAACCCCACCATAAAGCTTAGGGTTCCTCCGGCACCTCAGCCGTGATGGAGGAGACTGAGCGGCTCCAGTCCTCCTTCGGCACTTCCCCTTCTTCCTTGCTGGCCACTAGTCAACAGAAAATTGAGCTGTCGCATCTCAGCTTCGCGCGTGCGCCAACTGCGCCGCCCCTGCGGCAGTTCGCGCAAATGCCGCAGCAGAATTTCACCCAAGAAGGCGGCGGAGGCGGAGGCGGCGTAAACGGGGTTAGGGGGAGGCCGCCGCATTTCCCTCCGGCGTCGCCGAATTCGAGGATGCAGATCGCCGGAGGGGGTGGAGTCGGCGGTGGGCGGGCGCAGGGACTGGGTGTGCAGGGGGGGCCGAGGCATTCGAGGTCGCTGTCCCAGCCCGCGGCGTTCTTCTCGCTGGACTCGCTGCCGCCGCTTAGTCCGTCGCCGTACCGTGGTGGTGGGGACTCGACAACTCCGTCGCCGTCGGTGTCGGATCCGGTGTCCACTGATGTGTCGATGGATGAGCGGGATGCACAGACGGTGACGGTGGCGGCGGCGTCTCCTTTCAGTAAATGTAGTTCGCTTAGGCTGAACAGCGGCGGCGGTGGGGGAGCCGGGGAGAGCTTGCCGCCGCGGAAGGGGCATCGACGGTCCCTCAGTGAGATACCCTTCTCGTTTTCAGGTGGAATTCCGTCTCCCTTTGGGCAGGGCCAGCTGGGCCTCTTCGACAGGCCCAGGCCGGGGCCGGCGAGCTTTGGGGCTAGCAATCCGGTGAAGATTGTAAAGCGGGAGACGGAGTGGGATCGGGACACCAACACCGGCGAAGCCATGGGGGAGCGGAAGGCTGAAGGGGAAAGCGCGGACGAGCTATTCTCTGCCTACATGAATCTCGACGCTGTTAACTCTGGTGGCCCGCTGGGAGGTGAGGGCAGCCGTGGGGACGATCTGGACAGTCGGGCTAGTGGCTCGAAGACGAACGGGGCAGAGAGCAGCGAGAACGAGGCGGAGAGTAGCGTGATCGAGAGCGGTGGCTCGAATCCGGGCTCTGAGAAGAAAGAATCCATCAAACAAATCTTTGACGGGAATGTCAGCGTTGGAGCGCGGCATTGCCGGAGCCTTTCCATGGACAGCTTCATGGGGAAGCTTCCGAACTTTGGTGAGGAATCACCTAAATTGCTACCGTCGCTGGGATCCCGCTCCGGGCAGTATTCTCACAGCAATTCGCCAGATGGGAATTCAAATACATTTAGTTTGGAATTAGCAAATGGCGAATTCAACGCATTGGAGATGAAAAAGATCGTGGCTAATGAGAAATTGGCAGAAATGGCTCTTACAGATCCCAAACGCGTCAAAAGGTTCTCCTCTTTAACCTTACTTTCTACGGAATTCAGCATGATTTGTATTGAATTTGCAAAATATGTAGATCCTTTGATCCTTTGATGTTTATGTTATTCCTTTTATTTTAGGATCTTGGCCAATCGGCAATCTGCAGCCCGATCAAAGGAGCGGAAAATGCGGTACATTTCAGAATTGGAGCACAAGGTGCAGACTTTACAAACAGAAGCTACCACATTATCTGCACAGTTGACTTTGCTGCAGGTGAGAGGGATTGTAGTTTGGACATTTAACTGTTTGCAACCTTAATGGTGATTTATGCTTATCTTTTGTTTTGGGGTCTCTTTATTTTTCTTCAGAGAGATTCTGCTGGGTTAACGAGCCAGAACAATGAGCTTAAGTTCCGTCTTCAAGCCATGGAACAACAGGCGCAACTGAGAGATGGTATTGTTTGTTATCTGAGTTCTCTATTCAATTGATGTGCTTCCTGTTACGCGTTTAGCCAATGTAGTTAGTAGGTAGTTCTTGGGAAAATGTAGGCAAATTCTGTTTTTTTGTATACTCTGTTAGTTCAGTTGAAGTACTGATGGATAATTCAAGTTTTTAGTTTTGTTTTAAAAAATGGCTTTGCAGCATTCAGTGTCTGTCAGCTTATAGTAAAGGTCTGTTAGCAACTGAGAAGGTCCTCTTTTCTAGGCTTAACAAAGTAGTATACGGCTGTATTTTTGAAATTTGCTGATGAAGCTGGAAAAAGTTCTGTAGAAGTTTTACATAACAATTCATTTTTTCCAGCATTCCAATAAATTGAAATAATCTCTAATGTGAAGTGCTCTCTACTGATCTCATAATGATTCCAATAAGCTTTCTTCTATTCTTGTCTGTGTAAGGGGTGGAAGTATTCTCAAAAGGAGCCAAACTTAATGAGTTAGTTGTACTATATTGACTCAATTCCATGTTCTTTGCCAAGCTATGTCAAATGGTTTGAAACTAATGATGCCATAGATGTAGTTTTGGGGGGTTTATTGGTGAGATCTTTATGCCTTATGAGCTTGCTGTTCATTTAACGTTTCCAAGTTTATGATTGAAGTTGTCTGGTAATACTTTTGTGCTGCAGCTTCATCTTCCCCCTAGTTTATATATATGTCTAATTGAAGTGAACTCTTCGACGTTCTTAGTAGTCTTAATGATGAGTTCTTTGTGGTCTCTGGTCAACTATTGAAACTTTTCAATGACTAATCGTAAACTACATAGCTGGAGAGGCATCTAACCATAGTTAGCATAACCGTTTTGAAGTGCACTTCACTTTACATGCGAGTCCATGACTTGTTTGAATAGGTCTAAGTAGTTGAAGTTGCTTTCTCTCGAGCTTCTTTGAATCTTAATTCTTGTGGATACACAATTATTGAATAATGCAGATGACGTGTTGCTCAGTTTATGAGCATCTTTTGGTATATGGTATTGCACGTACATGGTGTTCTCTGTATGGCTAATTGATATTGCAGATGCATCTAATATATATTACTAATCTGTGCCATGCATATGTTCAGCTTTAAATGAGGCATTAACTGCGGAAGTTCAACGCTTGAAAATTACCACTCAAGAGGTAGGCAATGGTCACCATTCCAGCAATTCTTTGCCACAGCAAATGCAGATGAATTCACAAATGTTCCAGATGCATCAGCAACCTCATCTATCTCTGTATCAGATGCAACAACAGCGACAGCAGCAGCAACAACAACAGCAGCAACAACAGCAACAGAGCAACAATGCTGCTACAAAGAACGAACCAAATCAATAGCCAAATGTGTTTTCTTGGCAGCTAAATATGTCATTCTGTGTGGGTGTGGCATGTTTGTCATGGCTTTGGGTCACTCTTCATGAGCACTCTCCCCTACCTAGGTAGTTTTTACTTGCAGATTTCTTGTAGCGCGATAGGCTTGGTAAGAGCTGTCATGTATTTACCTGTCTCTATAAATACACATTTATTTATTCCAATTTATTTTTTGATAGGTCCATTGGATTTTCATGTAAGCAAATATGTGTGTGTATGCCCACCAAGGCGGGCCGTTGTCTATCTTTTGACAAGAAGAGATTGAAGTTGAAGATAGTTTGTGCTAGATATCTCAATAAGATTTCTGAATGATTAGTATATCCATTTATATTATCAAATGTTCTTTCTTCAAGTCACCATTGCCCAATGCAAGAATAGTAGTTAGATATTAAATGTATTGGTTCAATGGGTATGGATAAGGATGGCCTTTTTCCCCTTTATCTTTTTGATAATGAAATCCATGAATAGACTGGCGTGTGATGAATGAATTGTATATGGTGAGACTTGTTTGCCCAACCACCAACCACATGTGCTTCTCATTGATGGTTTAATTTCTGGTAAGATTGCCGTGGCCTCTTGAAGAAAAATGCTCCTTAACGTGCGGAACAATACAAGGAAGACCAATTTGCCTCTGAAGTTTGGACCAAGTCGGCAATTGTGAGTTGCTAGTTTGATTTTATAATAAGGAGAGTCAAGCATACCTGGGGAAAGTGAGGACGCTTTGGAGGGTTGCTGGTCAAATTAGGATACGTAAAATGCTGGTTTTGACATGTGATTTAGTTTGAATTTTTGTTTAGTTAAAAGTAAGTCGGGATTAATCCTTCTGGGTGGGCAATAGAGTGGGGTTTTAACATAAAGCATTCCGTTTTGAATGAGTAGTTCGCCACCCCACGGTTTAGCCAGCCCGGTGGACATCCACCATTCTAGTATTTTCAGTTTTTAGGAGGTGTGGGATGGCTAAACCGTGGGGTGGTGAACTCCTCATCCTTCCCCATTTCTTAAAGGAAGACGGCTGTTTGGTCGTTGATGCTTTGGTGCCCAATGGCAGGCAGCGTGTGATTTAAGTTTGTAGGGTTTTTCAAGATAGTGTTGGTTGGGAAAATGAGACTTCAGGTTTTGCTCCTTCCTTTCCGGCCTCAGGGTGGTAATTGTGTATCGTGTGAGCCTGTCTGTTCTTAAAATGATATTCCGTTCCACATTAATACTCTTATTTGGTTTTTCAAAATGAACTAAAATATATTTGGTTTTTCAAAATGAACTAAAATCAGTTCATTTTGAAAAACTAAATGGTTCTAGTCTTAGATCAGAAAAAGAGAAACAAATAGGACTTTTTCTATGGAACAGAGGGACGAAAATTTATACCCCAGGGAGCTGGTCCAAAATATAATTTTCTGTTCAAGAGCGGACATGCACGGACTCGTTGAGGAATAATTCCCAAGGATCGATTGGTGGTTCTGAATGCACTTTTATTTTCTTCATTTTATCTTTTCTTTTCGCACTTAATTATATTAAAGTGTGCACTATATGTGATCTTTTTACCTTTAAAGCTTTACGAATATGTGATCACTCCATGTGTCTTCATACATATGAATCTTTGATACGCCATGAAATCCATATCAAAGTTTTTGACATTGTTTTGTCATGCAATATTCAACTCGCCTGTCATCTGCATTAGCGCGCTGCCGAATCACAATCCGACGGCCCCTGATGTCTAGACTCACGCCAATGAGCCTGTGCCTGAGTCGTAACTTTTCGCTGGAGCGCACATACCTAGATCTCGGTGATCGACGCCTACCGCTCATTGGATGTTATCCTTGAGGATGCAAGAGGGAGGACAGAAAATTCTTCCACATAAACGAGACTCTTTTCAAGGACACTGTACATGCTTCACTTTTCTGCCCGTCTAGACTTACTGCAATCTAGAGGTCTATTCTTGTCCCGAGATGTTCATCTGGAGTTGGACGCCATTGTGGTGGACAAATGAAGATTTGTCACTGGAGAACTGTAGTTTAGAACTTCCCAAACCCTGTTTTTTGGTGGAAAATGTGCCAAAACCCTTTCTAGCATCCACCCTCTTAGCTGTCCCTGTCTCGCCCTTTCCATGGGAAGAAGCTTCTCTTCTTCCCTCTGTTCATGGAATTTTTCTTTTTGCTTTTTAAGAGTATATAAATTACCTCTCTTTTCTTTTGGGTATTAACCATGATTTGATTGGTTGTATGTTCGTGCTAGATGCTCTGTCTTGCATTGAGGCTTGAACTGTTGAATTCTTTCAGTGTACAGTCTTTCTTTGCTTGATCTGATTCTTAGAGCATAAATGCTTCATCTGATTCTCAGAGCATAAATCCGCATTAATTGCTTTATAGGCATGTCTAAATTTGGAAGTTTTCTGTAAGCGGCCTTCTTTCCTTGAACACTAGCTATGCTACAGCTAATTTGTTTAGATTTCATTGATGGTTTTATGCTTTGAAATTTTCCATGTAGCTACCTCAGGAGCTTAACATGAAAGCCTGGGAGCAGCAGTTGTATTTGTAATTTGTCTGCTGCTTGTTGAAAATGGTTGACTTGAATTAAACAGTCTTCGGTGCAGCGATTGATCGCATAGATGACTCAATCGATCGCTAAGGTTGCGATCGATCGACCCTGAAAACGATCGATCGTATCTACTGTATTTTTCTTAAAACCAGGCGCAATCGATCGCCTTTGGAAGCAATCGATCAAACCGACGGTTATCGGGCAAAAACTACCATTTTGGCTTAAAAAAGTTACATCCTTTCTTTCTAAAAGTACCTATTAGAGTCCTCTCATATATATTGAACGAAAAATATCAGAAGAACATACAGAAGTGAATCAAACTTTTTTTCTTTCTCTCTTAGAAATCATTGCACGAAACATGCATGAGTTGGCACGTAAAATGAATGGCAATGCCTTCAACAAGTTGCTAAGCCGCCTAGCTGCATAAGGACATGATCTTTCAATGCCTGTTGATCTAAAAAATCATTGGCCCAAGTACGGATCTAACCGGTGCATCACTATTAAGTGAAATCAGTTGGAGAATAATGGAATTGAGACTTGGGAGTTTAACTATAGTGATGATTAACATCTTTGACTAGGTAGGCAAAATGAGATGTCTTATGACAACCCTATTTTGTGTTGCTTGTGAGAATATTGTGTACAATTGAAGTTCAAGTAAGAGATTTGGAGTGCGTTTAGAAGCAAAAATACTATCAAACGTGATTGTCTTTACAATGAAAATTATCACCCTAAAAATAGTTGATTTGTGACAAATGTTTAGGAGTACAAAAAATATCTTTGTCGAAAGGAGAAAATTTTCACATTCATTTTGTGAAAGGTGAAATCCTGTTTGGGAACTGAACATAAATTACACTGATTTGTGTTTGGAAAGGAATACTCGACAATGGCGTTTTCGAGGCTCAAAAGGAGAAGCAAATGGCTATCGTGCAATCGATTACATGATTTAATGGGACAAACTTGAACGATGCATTTCTTACTCATTTCTGAACTATTTTTGTCCACTTTTGTTCATTTTCTCTCATTTTTAGTGCTCTTTCTTATAATGATGATATTATAAAGATATTGAGCAACCGTGTACTATTTATCGTAGATTTTGTGGTATTTTTTTGATAGGATATTAAGATCATTAGGATATCATGATGATCAGAAAGAACATTAAAAATAAGAAAAAAAATGGCCGAAAATGGATTAGAAATGAGCGAAATATAAACCGTTGAAGTTTATCCCATTTTAACGGGCGATTATACGATATGGTGTGCTATCATGTAATCGAGCTATCATGTAATCCATGTAATCCAACACACGATAGCCTATCGAGTAATCCACTAGGCTATCGTGTAATCGATTGCACGATAGCTTTTAATGGGACAAACTTCAACGATGCATTTCTTACTCATTTCTGATCCGTTTTCGTCCATTTTTTCATTCTTCCTTTTTAGTGTTATTTCTTATAATGATGATATAATAAAGATGTTGAGCCACCACGTACTATTTACCGTGGATTTTATGGTATTTTTTTATAGGATATTAAGATCATTAAGATATCATGATGATTAGAAAGAGCATTAAAAATGAGAAACAAAGAAAAAATTGCTGAAAACGGATTAGAAATGAGTGAGATATGAAATGTTGAAGTTTGTTCCATTTTAATGGGTGATTACAGGATACGATCTCTTATCGTGTAATCGATTACACAATAACTTTTAATGGGACAAATTTTAGCAATGCATTCCTTACTCATTTCTGATCCATTTTTGCCAGAAAAAATTTCATTCTTCCTCATTTTTATTGCTCTTTCTTATAATGATGATATCATAAAGATGTTAAGTCATTGCGTACTATTTATCGTAGATTTTATGATATTTTTTAATAGGATATCAAGGTTATTAAGATATCACGATGATTAGAAAGAACATAAAAAATAAAGAACAAAAAAATGGCAAAAAAATGACTAAAAATGAAGGAGATATGATTCGGCTGAGAGAGAGAAGGGAGATTCGTGATTTTGTGATTTTTTCGTCAGTTGTGAAATATATTGAAGTGAGAATCACCTTTTTCAGCTCTTTCAGGGGTTTCACATATCACTGTCAGAAGCCCTTTTACACTGTTTTGCTTTCCAAATAGATGCCAGAAGCTGACTTGCTAATAAGTAAAAATTTTGACCTTTCACTGTCAACGGGTACTTTTTACCATTTCAGCTTCTAAACACTTTTCAAAGGTGATTGATCACTTTCAGCTGTGAAATGATTATTGTAAAACATCTACAGTGGATTTTGAACATCCACTGTAGCATCCATGTTTTTTTTATATCCAGCCTAAAACACATCCTGAGGTGTTTCAGCTAGATATAAAAAAAACATGGATGCTACAGTGTGGCAAAACAAATTCCCAGTCTCATTGATGATATTAAAGTTGCTGCATTTTCACACTATTTTACATACAATGATATAATGCTCAAATGTGTTGAAGAGAATTTACCTTGAAAAGGTGTTATTTAATTTTCCGAATTAATCAACTGCCTAAGTTGGCCTCTAACAGTGGATTCCTAATTACATATGTACATATGTAATGAAGCATCATGACAAGCTCATAAGTTGGTAAGCCTTACTGTTAGTCATGTAAGATTCAACCCTTGGGATCATAGTAACTTCATGAAGCACACACAAGTAGTTCTTTTATAACGTTACAATACGATTTCTGTAATCATTTCAGCATGTGAAACTCCTCCATTTTGTATATCCAATAAAACAAACTCCATTTGTGTAACTGGTTGGCTGGTGGCATGACCATGAGGGAATGGTAGAGATTGCAACGCATCTTCCAATTTGCTCTATTGGTTTCATCTTGGCTAAGGCAAGCTCATCACACATTTTACAGTGTGTTCCCCTCAAATACTTGAGGCACTATCAGGCACAGGATTTAATTAGGAAAAATACAAAAATTGTATGCGCTCGCACTTAAGAAAACTCACAGCATATCTGACCAATGCATGGGTCACACATGTGGCCGCATGCAACTGGCCCGTGCAACACTAAGCAGCAATTGTGAGTGAAGAAATTCTTGCTATGCAAATAACAATAATAGTGTTACTATGATCTTTCTTTCTTTCTTTCTTTCACAACTCCCTTTGCGCCGTTAATCCTGGGGATTGACAGATCCAGTAAAGGGGGGAGTAAACGTAACATGGGCTGTCAGGAGTACTGAATAATTTCTCTTGCGAATCGGCTACAAATATATGCAGTGGTACTAAGGGTGTGTTTGTTTGCTGAAAAATGAAAAATCGTCAAGGTGAAAGAAGTATAAAAACTTTGTAAAAACTGAAATATGTTTAAATAATTTAAAATAAATGCACGCTAAAAGTACGTTTCAAGCCTGAAAATTTTTCAAACTAAAAGTTTTTATACTTCTTCACCTTGACGATTTTCCATTTTTCAGCAAACAAACACACCCTAAGTAGCCAAAACAGCACAATTGAAAGAGCAGTGTAAGTATTGAGGTTCTGGTTGTCTCCAGAGTTGTATGTGCTCTTGCTCGTGTGCAATTGTGTGGACCGGTGCATCATGGGCGATCAAACTTTTATTTTACAACACATGTTAATACAAGGAGCAGACTGGTTTTTCGTTATTGAGTTACAATTTAAAAGACTCCATACATAGCGTCCCTTACTTATTGCCTTTAACAAAGAACAATAATCAGGGAAGTACAACAACGAGGGGAATTCGTGCTATGCAGATGATTTAGCCACAGTTCGGAGCTATGTAAATATCTTTTTCCATGTAAAAAAGGCACCTCTACCAAAAAGGCAAAAACGAAAAGAAAAAGGTACATCTTAGGGCCCTGCGTTCAGTATAGTTGCTTCTTTCTAGAATTTTCCATTATGGTACATTGAACATAGTGGCCTGTGCTGGGAACAACACAAATTCAACCCTGAATGAGAGAACACTGACAGATCGATAAAAGATTAAGGTAACCAGTAAAACTTGGTAAAATGAGTACTAGGTAATACTGACTACTGAGCGGGAAAAAAAGACAACAGAAAAAAAAAACGTGACACATGTGAAGAAGGGTTGATAAAGAAAGAGAGAACACGACAAACTCAACTGGAGAATGGGATCATTGCGAATAACTTTTCTTCGACCTCATGATCAATTAGTTCCTCACGGAATGAATTAATCCCTAAATAATGACAATGAGCAAGTCGCTATTGGAATATAACATAAAGACGGTTTTAGTTTTATAATAGCTCGAGCTTTCGGGAAACTTGGTTATCCTACAAAGGATTGGAGCTCTAGGTCAAGTCTCATTGAAGGCGTTTATACTCCAGTTGTGTTTAATGTGCCGCACTTGGTGAATGGTTGTGTGTGTTGGTGAGGCCCCTTAATTTTAGTTTCGTCAACTGGCCAAAACATCTACCACTTAAACTTTGACAAAGAACAAAATAGGGTTATCGCAAGTCAAAGTCGTAAATCAGCACTAAACCCTAAACTCTGAATTCAATCTTGCCAAAAGGGATATTCCCTGACCAAATGCCAAATCACATACCACTTGGAACTTGACCATTCCCTTGAAAGCACTGTCATTATCTAGTGCCAAGTAGCATTGGATTGAAATCCAATGACTAACATAGCACGTGTATAATGGCAATAGTTCGATATCAATCCAACAGTTGCCGGAGGCATGTGCCCAGATGAGACACGCATCCGAACGACGAACCAAAAGGGGGGGGTGCTTTTCCCACGAAACGAGTAGCGGGGACGAAAAATTTGCACAAATAAAATTACTTTTACCGTGGGTACGAACTAAGAAGATATGCATGTAGATTGGCCTAACCAACTCTACTAAAACAAGAGTTTTCACTATCAAATTTAAGAGTACAAGTACATAATTACTCACCAAACAAAACCCTGAAGTCGGTTATCCAATTAATCTCCCCAGACATACAAGAGGAACTCAGAAGCTCTCCCATGGCTACAAAGTGAAACCCAACCCTAGACAACTCTATGACAATTGGTAAACATCGCATAAGAGACCAATGTTTCACAAGTAAAACAAGTGCAAGACGAACATGGCATGAGCCTTGTCTCTAAAGCTCACCCCATACAAGATATGCACTCATGCCAAACATCCCAAACCATTCCTAAGTCATGACATACTCTATACTCATGTTACAAGGTCTTGTATAGGCTTTCCCACCCTAGAAAAGACAATCCTTAGACGTGCAAATCCCCTAGCCTATTAGAAGAAAGAGTAAAAAATAAATCCGTCTTAAAATAGAAGTTTCCAGCATGCATACACAACTTCTAGAAAGGCGACCGGTCTACCACAAATATAACTGGTCTACATGAAGCAACCATCGTCCCATACCGGCCTACCATTGAACCTTTGCCAACTCTAATAGTCCTTCCAGTATACCACAATACATGTCCAGCAAACCGCTGAGGCCTCTGTTCGCTTCCATTCTCTGTGTCTTCCTCTGCATCTTCTTCTCATACTGGTTAGGGTTTAAGGCATATACCATAAGAGGGGGTGGAGTATTAAATAAATAATTAAATAAGATTTTCATTTTTTAACAGCTCAAGCTTTTGGGAAACTTGGCTATCTTACAGTTGGACCATCCTTGTTATCAAAGTCATATCTCAATTCGCTTGTGGTTGGCAATGTATATCTTGTCTTACTGCTGAAGTATATATTGAAGTCTATTTTTTGCATACTAATACTCAAATAGTTTGGCGTTATATCTATCTCTCCTTTTCAATTAATTCATTGAATGTATTATTTTTCTCATTTTTGTTACAAAACCATGGATTATCAATACATTACTTCATATTATAAGTACATGAAGATTTGGATGTGGACATCAAGATGCCTCCACCAATATTTGTGTCCAAGACCTCCATAACTAGACATTTGATACTATATTGAATTATATCGTTGTCCTTAATTTTTCCTCCCCCCCGCGCGCAATGAGAGGGATGTCAATTAAGAACTGAACTCAATATCCTTATTTTTGCTGACAATGCATTAAGAGAAAATAATCTCTATTTATCTTAACAGAAGAATAGCCTTACTTGTGCTTTTGGGTTACTTTCGCAAAGTTAAGCTTTCATTTCAGAGTAAAAGCAGAAGCCTAAACTGGCTTATCATACCTTAGGATAGAGCGATAGAGGAGGGGATGAAATTAGTCCAAGTTAGCTTACAAGAAGCAGTTCTAGCCAACACCTGCCAGAATGTGCACAACACCATGCCAGATCTTCTAGTGAAAGAGAAATACACATCATTGAAGAGCTCCATCTTAGCTAGAATGCGAATAAAGGTCCGACCGCTCCAAGAGGAGATTGGGGACCTGTTTTTACATAATAATACTCCCTACATGCTCGTTTGCATCATAAAATGAGTAAATTTATTGGACCTTAAGGCCCGTATAAAAAAATATAATTTTTCTCCCTCTTCCCTTGTTTTTGGTTTTGATAGAGCAAACCCATCCGTTGGACCATCTTTTTTCAAACCCAGACGAGCTTGATTCGATCGAGGAGTATTTATTAATCTTAAACCGTTTAAGTTATATAGTATGTAAACTTCTTTCTTAAAAAAGAAATATATGATCCTGAGATTTAAGTAAAAGGAAATGACCAAAATGTTCAATATGAAGAGACCCTCCACTTTTTGCCCTTTTTGGCAAGAGACAATCAGTAGGAGCTGGGGTTATCTAACATCTCATGTTGTTGCCTACAAAACATACAAGATGTGACATATCCCTGGCATGTGGTCACAAAAATATTAAGAGGTGAGTGTAAAGCTCCACTCAAGGAAGTTGGAGGATAGGGAAGAAGTCCTCTTCACTCTTTTCATCCATCCTTTTACACGAGAGTCCCTTGTCTCCAACAACCAATAATATTTTAACAAACACCAAGTAATTAATAATATCTCTCCCTCGCCCTTTTCCCCATATATATATCATTTGTCAAATATGCATATACCAATGTCACACTGATCAGAGCCTGAGCTCCAAAACCCATTCCACTTGTTCCTTTCAACTTCTTCAGTAGGACTCTGCATTAAAAGCAAAGCCATGTCCTGGTTCTGGTGAAGTGACATATGGTTAGACACTCCTTCAACATCATCATATCTATCTTCTTGACTCAATTGTGAAGCAACAAACTTGTCAAGAGCCCTCCAATCCGTCACTTTCTCAACGCAATTGCACCTTCCATTGGTTTCATCTTCTTCAATAGAAGAAGGTGTGGCGGGGATAGAGATGGTCTTCTTTGGTAGGGGTAGGGAAGGGCTCTCAAGCTGGGGAAGCTGCACAAATGGGTCGGAAGAAAGAGAATGGGCGAGGTGTTCTAGCTCAACCTCCTGCTTACATAGGAAATTACTTTGTGAGTTTGAGGGGAAGTAGTCGATGGAATTCAGGATGGAGCTACTTGGTTCATCGTAGCAGAAAGCCGAATCCCAGCTGTCAAGGAGAGTTCTGGTTTGAATGGTGGTAGTGCGTTTCTTGAATGCTCGGCAAACTACCCACCCTTCCTCCTGCACAAGGTTATCATGAACTCTGTAAGCTACAAGTATATATGACCTTAAAATTGCAAAAAGAAGAGCATCTACATGGACTAGCATATTCTTGCATGATTTGGCAAGGATGCCCTGCTGAGCAAGTGAAGGACAGAAAGATTGTAAAATGTTTTCTCTAGCTGTTTCATCATGTATGTATATAACAACTCCACTCTAGTTTTACACTAGCCACAATGATATATACTCCTCTCTCACTATAATAACCTGCATTGAAAAACCAAAATGAACATTTATTTTCGTTTTCCAATTAATGCAAACCATTAATCTGGACTGGAGAAAGTATATGGCAAAAGGGGCATGAAAAAGGGAAAACACTTTCCTTTTTATTAAAATTCTAAAATTTGAAGTCGGAGGGGTCCTAAAGTTCAAACCTCCACTCCATTGCCAACACTGGGATTATATCTAGATTTACCCTTTGCATACGATGGGTATGCTTTGTACGTGCCCAAGCAGAGCTCTAAGAGACCAGTTACCCTGTCCCAAGGAATATATAGAGACCCTCGTTATCACAAAAAAAATGTGTATGAGATCAACGATATGGCTCAATGTTCATGCAGCTTGACCATGCGGAGATAATAAGGTTAGGTTGGAGATTCTTAACCAATAAATACTGTATGCTACGAAGGCAAAGAGTGAGACTTGCCTGTGGTGGACCATTCTCGTCAGACTCAAGCCGGTACTCATGCATGATCCAATCAGACTTCTGCCCGTTGGGAGCCCTCCCCTTGTAGAAGACGAGGGTCTTGCGCATTCCAATAAGCCTCGACTTGTCGTAGACAGCCTTGTCCCGGCCGGTGGCCTTCCAGAACCCGGCCATGGTCGCCCTGTTGGTCCTCGTCCCAGTTGGGTACTTCTTGTCCTTGTGGCTGAAGAAGTACCACTCGCTTTGCTCTTCGTACCCAATTCCGCATCTCTCTAATTAACACAACACAAAGATCAGTATCAGATCCCAACACCCTGGTTAAAAAAACTGAAATTGAATGGATATTTGAGTCGTGCGTCGGCTATCACAGGCCGTCAGATTTCCATCTGGTGGCGCGCGTAAATAGATGAACAGGCGGGTTTGAATCAGCCGCCCGCACCCTCATTATGGTGCACCGTCAGTCCGTCACATTGAGATCGGACAGCTCATGGTGCAACAACGCAGACTCGAGGGTGAGCCTCCGTGCACATAATCTTTTTCCATGGATATCACTATATAGTGAACATACCTTGTAGATCCCATGGCTCTATCCGGTAGAGATCGATGTCTCGGATCACGTCGAGGTCGATCTTCTGGCACGCTACCTTCTTCTTCAGGTAGTAGCCCACCAGCTCCTCGTCTGTAGGATGGAACCTGAAGCCTGGTGGAACACAGGACTCTGTGGTGTCCATCTCCCCCTGCATCACATTGAGTACTATCTTCCGGTTAATTGACATCCACCATGCATAGTGATCATGGATCACACTTTACTAAAGAAGTCTATAGAGATAATAAGCTACATGAACACAGACTAGTCCTGAAGATGAGGATAAGATGAGAGTTTCATATGCAGACACCAGAAATGGTGGAGAGAACAAATGATGGGAGAGGATTTGATGAAATTCATGACAAGGGGTCTTGAAGCGAGGTATTTGGTGGAGGGTCCATGTTATAGCAGGAGGTCTGAAGAAAGAGACAAGCAGCTGAGCGTGGTAATGATGGTGTCCCTAGGTAAATGGTGGAAATCATTCTTCTCTTCGTGCCACTAAGAAATAAGGTAAAACCTACATATCCCCAACAAAGGTGAATTTGGGGGTAGATTGTGACAAAACTACAATGTAATGAGGACACCTATTAGTAAAATTTTTGTTGAAGTACGCTTAACTGTTCTTACGAGATTTAGTGTACTAAAAGCTTTCCAATGTATTGGAAAAGTTTTTGAAGAATGAGATGTCCAAAGAAAGAAAAAGGAGCTGATCAAGATGAATTGGAAGAAGATTTGACTCTATTCTATGGTGTGGGTGGGTGACGTATGAGAATGTAGCATGCACCAGGCTGAGAGAAGTTGAAAAGGAGGAGAGCAAAAGGAAGGGGAAAGAGTCAGAGCCGGCTTGTTGGGGAGGCAGGCATGCTCAGGAAAAGGAAAAAGAACCCTAAAGTGGCACTGTTGCTCTGCACGTCCAATCTCTTGCAAGAAGCCCCAACTGACCCCCTTGTCTCTTTGTCTGGAATTTATATGGCACATCCCAGACCTTGACTTTCGTGAGACCATCGATTTCTGACTTCAGGAGGATGTGAGAACTGAGAACATATGTAAAAAGGGTCTTAAGCTTTTCAAATTAAATAAGATCCAAGAGGGCGAGTCATGAGATGGAGAGAAAAGAGTACTACTAGTATAGAAAGAGAGAAGACAACTGGCTGGCTTATTGGGTGTCATATGGGGAAAAGGGCATCCTAGTTGAAAAGATAATGAGCTGAAGTGCAACTGATTCTTGTTATTATCTGCTTTCCCTCTAAACAAGTGATATTATATTGATCATTCCTGATGTGGACATTGGATTGGGTCATTGATAATAAGAACTAGACCGCATGGATCATCCTATTGCATGCCTTTGCTCTAAGGCTTAAAATTGAGAGAGAGAGAGAGAGAGAGAGAGAGTCTAGTTAGGCGAGTGTTTTCGAGAAAAAAAAAAGAGAAAACATGTTTTTGACTACTTCAGCTTGTTTGGAGTTCTTTGGTAAATGTTTGGATCAAGCAAATTTTTTTATTATTTAAAATGCATAGAAGAGTCCATGTACGTTTTTGTGTGTGTAAGAGAAAGAGAGAGAGAGGACATGAAACACTATATATACTCCCTCCGTTCATTATTATCACCATAAGGATTTTCAGAATGTTCACTTTTCCCTAGTTAAGGCAAAGAGAAGAACCCATATTGGATCTTAGTAGCTGATACAAGCAAATAAGTCGAAAAATTGAGAACGCAACTTGAGATCAAGAAAGAAATCAGCACTAAAATGTATAGACATGGGGAAAATATCTTGGAAAGAAGAGAAACAATGTTCAAACCATGTAGAAACTTGGGAAAAAATCTTCAAAATCGTATGTATTTCAGGATTTTTCAGCTTTTACGTATGATCTAAAATCCCATCTAAGCTCCAAGCTGAGGAGCTTACACATGGCCCCATAGTAAAAAAAAGTCATAATCTTATTCTCCACAAAAACGTGAGGTAAAGACCCTTTTGCGTGTATTCTCAAAGATCTGATGTGTCCTCCTTAGAAGTACTAATATAATGCAGAGAATTGCAGATTAATTTCCTAGGTGCTGATCCAGAATTCAGAACTAGCTAGCAGATGGAAATATAGAAGCATCGACAGGAATCAACATAGAAAATCTATGTGAACTTCTTAAACTTCCAAAATATGTTGAGGATAATTACTAACATCAACTGGTGCATATCTGCTGAGACTATTTATCACTCCACCAATATTGTTGCAGAATATTACCTGACAAACCTGGTATACTCTTGTATCTCAATTCTTGTTTGATTGTAGACGAAAAAGAAGAACAAGAAGAAGAAGAAGCAGGTAGAAGATCTATGGAAGCAACAAAAGGAAGGAAAAGAGAAGGTTGTTCAGAATTGTGTTAGAAAGAGAGAGCACAAGAGCCATATATATAAAAATCCAGTAGTTGATTGCGCGTGCCATCAAGGAATGAAGGACCTTGTCCCCAGTTGTTGACGTCAACCTTTCCAGCTCCTAATTTTCCCCATCGTCGCATCTTTTGATCTTGTCTTTTAAGTCTTAACTTATCGTCTCTACTTCAAAAACCAACTTTCGGCATTTGCACTGTTGCAAAGACAGTAATTAAATAGTCATCCACTGGCAGGGAAAAGTGCTCTATGGTATATTCTGCAGTGTAAGATTTACAAAGGTTGTTTGCTTTGCAGTGCCAACAGTAATAGGACAACACATTCAGTTTTAGGGACCATTTTTGTCTGCATAGTCAAGAAAAACATTCTGCGGGCACATTGAGTCAAAATAAAGTCTTACATGTCTCTTAATTCTTTTTGTTATCTGCTCATTAGTGCATTTTACATTGGCAGCTGGTTTTTTGGTAAGAATGCCTCAGATTGCACTGGTTAAGAATTTGAGTGAAGTATCGATGGTGTATTTGCTAGTGTTCCCTATTGACATTAAGTTTTTGCTTGAATTTTGGATCAGGAATCAAGTAGCTACCTAATTAGTGCCTTTAAATTTAATAATTTCTACAATAATATAGAGCGGAGTGTATGATAATGTAGAATCATGACACTGTACTACAAAAATGCTATTTATTTTATATCCTTGGCCTTATTGCTATAATTTACAGTCTCTCTCTGCCTCATCACAAGTGTTTTCTAACTAATTATTGTACTAAAAAGCAAGCAGGGGTATACAAGAATGTCAAAAGAACAAGCAAACCCTCAAAGAAAGACAAAGCCAAAAAAGAAACAAAGCTATAGAAGAAAATACTGTAGGATCCACCTAATATGATGGAAACAAAATAATCATTAGATGAAAAACGAAAATGAGAAATGGTCTTTATTTCCATCTTACTGAATTTTAGGCAATCAGCTTGTCCTTGGCATCCTGAAGAATGCAATTTGCAATGAGAAAAGAGACTCGGGATTGATTTAGAAATTCTTAAATCCCACTCATTCTATATGTGCCATGAAAAGCTTAAAAAGGAGTACTGCCAATGAATTCGATTTAGTAAATTGCAATAGTCACTCTACCTCATGATATCACTCCATGTGAGGAAATTTTTTCATATGTTGCATCTGCGAAGTGTTACAATATACACTAAATAAATAAAGATTTCTCTTTCCTAAAAGCTCGAGCTTTTGGGAAACTAGGTTATCTTACATGGAATCGGAGCTCCAGGCTATTGAAGGTCTTGGGTTCGAGTCTTGCTGGAGGTGTTTATATTCCAATTATGTTCCACGTGCCGGGTTTTGTGGACGCTTGCATGTGAGGGGGGATGTTATAATATACAATAAATGAATAACGATTTATCTTTCATAAAAGCTCGAGTTTTTGGGAAACTTGGTTATCTTACACGAAGAACCCTTTTCCAAACAGTACATTTTATAAATCACATAGGAAAAGAAGATGGTCCCGAGACTTATTACAACGCCAGCATATAACACAATGAAAATGAATTCCTTGATTTTGCAGATTGTCAAGAGTTGGGATTCCATTGTGCAACTCTCCAACTGATAAATCATAAAAGAGTGATTGGTGATGAGTTGTTTAAACCATACTACCTTATGACAATTAATCTCCGTGGATCTACTTGAACTTTATGGCGAGTACTTCAATCTCATAAATGCATGGGCTCCATATTTTAAAAGGAGGGGAATAGCTTCTAGCTATATATCAGGTATTCTTCACTAGTGAATTGGAGGTAATTAATCACCAATCTATTATAATAGCAGTATCTATCGAAAATGAAAAAAAATCCTGTATAAATATATTTCTCTTCTAATTTGTATGGTTAATGCTTCACACTTGATTTCATCGTCCCACTAACTTCATTGTGCTGCAAAATTCAAAGCCTATGTGTTCCCCTTCTTGTGTTGCATTCCACTTGAATTAAATGATGCAAGTGATAAAGATAATGATAGTATTATTCTTTATTCTTCATTTGTTTAGACAACTTTTTTGAAAGAAACAATACACATTGATTGAAAGGAAGATCACAAAGAATCTCGATGAAGAACATCACCACAAAACAGGTTTAAATTTGCGAAGGTTGAACATTTGGTCAATGTAGTTTCATCAATAATGGCAATGACATCTGCTGTCTTAGTTAGAGTGTTTACACCCAAAAGCATATAATCGTGAACAGTTGCAAACAGGTTAGGACAACACTCGACTTTTAAAGAACATAAAGACCTCAACATGATCTTATCATTTTAACTTGAATAGAGTTCTTGATTAGGAATACTGATTAAGTTCATGACCAATTCATGCTGGATATTTCACACTTACATGAAGTAATAAGGATTATAGGGGTGCCAGAGCAATGAGAAGGAAAAACTTATTTATGCTCTTTCAAAGCATTTATTATCTACATAAATATACTTAAAACTATTAGAACATTATTTGAAAAATTAAAAAAATTATGGCCAGCTTCCTAACAACTCAAGCTATTGGAAAACAATGGTTATTTAACATAGTATTAGAGCCAAAATGGGCAAATCTGCCCAATCTTTCATGCCACGAATTTTCTTCCAAAGTGATCTTGATTACAAATTCTCAAGGTGCATATATAGTGTTCGCCATTTGCGTTCTGCGACACAATCCACATGCAAATTAAGCATTAACGGGTGCTTGCATATGCGTGGGGACAGCTTAAGCTATTGGGGATCAATGGAAGGGTTATTTAGCAAACATCAACATGGTTTAAGGGTCTATTTAGTTTTGCTTCGCCCATATTAAGAACACCCTTAAACCATTAAAGAGAACGCCCTTATTTGGTTTAATGGGTGCATGCCGGAATGGCATGCATGGGTTCCTGGTTAAATGGGCCTAATTGGAAAAGTGGCCCTAAGTGGAAGAAAGTCAATACACTTAAATGCCAAGTTATATACAAGCATCAAATGGTGCGTTGTGGGCCCCTTAGTCATGATTCATGGGTAAGATAGTATAATTAAGGTCATGGGCCCACTTTCATGCCACATCAATGAGAGCCCATCCAATGGGAATAAGGGTCATATCTTTTTGGGCCCTTTTCTAATCGTTAGCTCCTCGAGATGAATATGACATCTCTTTGCTTCTAAGATGTCGGAAAAAATACTCTTAAAAGATCACATTTAAATGATTTTTTTTGGTTGGTAAGCAGGCTTAGCATACCACTTCAATTAAAGAGAAAATTAAAAGAAAAGAAAAGGTTCAAGGCAGGCTATTTATTTTATCAAAAAAATAAATAAATAAAAGAAAACGTTAAAATTACGTTTACCACTTAGCTAGGAAACAAAAAAAGCCAGATCATGAATCTATGTTGTTTCTCTTTCCCTTTCCTATGATATTATTTACCGATAAAAAAAACTTAGCTAGGAAAGGAAAATGATATTGCTACACTGGTGTAGTCATACACCGTGATGTGGGGGGGATCTGCTGGACAGCGAAAAAGTTTCGAAGTGGGCCTTACATGGTCCACTTATACACTGTCCAACAAATACCGGCCACATCATCAGTGTATTTCAGCTTCCTAAAGGAAATAGAAAAATAAAAGAAGCCAACATAAGTACATAATTCGACGGAATTGATGCGAGCAAAATGGTGAGTTTTGTAGAGGTGACCCCATCAAATATTCAGCTATTTCTCTCCCTTCAAATAATAGTTATAGCCGAGCTTATTATTATGTATGCATATGTTGATTAGATATTTATTTCATAACTCAATATATTTTCTTCATTAGCAAATGAATAAATCACAACTTTAGCCAATATTAATCGATCGCCCACTTCAGGCAACTTTCCTTGTAATATGGACAACATCTACCAACGTGGGCCCCTTTAGATGGCTCCACTAATTGAGTAAAATATGAAGTCCCACGTGTGCAATGAGGGCCATTTGGTGGCTCCCCCCAAAAACTTGAGCACTTAATTGACAACACTCTAGTAGTCGGTGAGGTTGTGAAGAAGAAGCTTCTTACTGTACTGACGATCATTGTCTCTAAGGTTGATGGTATAAGATAAAGTAATTATAAGAAGTTCTTTCACAATGAGATGATATTAGGTTCACAAATCATTTGTATTTCTAGAATTTGAGCGACGTGTTAACAAAAAGAAAATGAAATCTGGCCTCCGAGGCATGATTGTCTATCATTGGTGTGGATACACTAGCATATTGGAGGGAACCATTGTCATGTCTTGTTCAATGAATTTACCCTTTAGTGGCTAATTGATGAGCAAATCAAATCTCCGATGAATGGCACAAACTCATCAATCGGTATTTGCAGCTACGTTTTATTCAAAACAGCCGTAGATAATTGAATTAACGTGAGGATGCATCGATTTAGATAGTACGCCCCCCATAATACTTGGGGCAAGCAGGATTTTTTCTGCCCACCCTCGAAAAGATAAAACTCACGAGGCACCGGCACATGCCGGGGTGAAATATATGTCCTGTGATATTAACTTAACCATATAGCAGCAAACATTGAGCATTTGATCCAATTAAATTTATTTTAATTGAGTCGTTACTGGTGATGAATTCAAATACTACAAGAATTACTTGCTTGTGGTTTAGTCACCACTTTTATCTTTTTTTTTTTTGACAAATCTCCACTTGGATATATATGATTTTTTTTGGGTAACCCTAAACCCTAACTACGAATCCATGGCGGTGTACCCAATCATTTCATATAACGATAGTGAGTTTTCATTGACAAAGACTCTTGTTCCACCATCATCTTCATCTTACATTTGGCAACCTCCTATAACATCATGACCATCCTAATCTCCATTTTTTGAATTTTTACCCTAATACCGACCATGCATCTAGAGTGCATCCTATGAACGGCCACGATCATGTGATAAAACCATTTTTGGCTACTGTCGGCCTGGATAGAACAACCATCTCTGTCATCGTAGGCAATTATAGCAAGTGCAACATCATTTTAGACATATGGCCATAAATTTAACATTAGGGTTATAGTCACATTACCCCTCCATGTATATAGGGCGGAAAGTGAAGTCACTTTGAGCCACTGACCTTGAGGAAGAATGATGAGAGATGAATGCAGCTGTAAGATTGTGATAGTGTGTGCATGAAGGAGAATAGATGGAAAAGTTGAAAGGAGAGCAAAGAGAAAAGCAAAAGTTCTACATCCGAGTGTGAGATGATTTTGATGGGGAATATATGATCCAACACTGACTAGTGTTCTGTGTATGAGCTTTCTAGGGTTTTCATGATCATCAAAGAGGGGATGGAGTCCCACACGGTGACTGAGATAATGTAGAGACTGCTGATGGCTGGCCCAGGCCACATGGATGGCTCTGGTTGACATGGGCTGGCTCCGACTTTGCCACCCCCTCAGTCAGTTCTTGTTTGTCTGGCCCACCACTTAGACGTTGATGGTCATGAAATTGACTAATCTTACCACTTAGACATTGATGGCCATGAAATTGACTAATCTCATGTATGATTTTCTGTTAAACGTGTTCCTCCCTTTCCAAATAGTTTGCATTCGTTGATTAATGATAAATACTGTTTAATTATTAGATGGAAAGACTCCTTATATGTGGGATATTTTAGCACTTCAATCGGATCCATTGCGAGTGTATTCACTCGTGAGCGTGCCATGAACACTCGTGCGAGTTTTCATGGAACACACTGTTGTTGTGAGAGAACGCTCACGAATTATTTTAAAGTTAATTAAGTAATTATTCCTATACTAATGGGGGGTGTCTAACTTTCATTGGATAAGCCATCACAGAGTCACAAACATCTTTAAAGAAGTGGAAAGTTTAAGGGAGAAGGTTTCCTGTTTGGATGTAACTTGGGGAGGATTCAACCCAGCTCCCCTCAGCATGTAATTAATTTTCTTTGGGCAAAGGAGTTTTGTCTTTATCAACTTTTGGTGGTTTGAACTTTGAAGTGCCTCTTATATAGTTTGAACTGTTAGAGAATTGATACATATATAAGTAATGGCACGTAAGCTACAAAAAGCAAAGATATCATGCTTATACCATGCTTATATTAACACCAGTAACTTTTTTGCTAAATTATTAACAACACTAACAATTAACAAGTGATTATTACGATATCAGGTGAACATGCCCAGGAGGCGTGCTAATAGAAATGAAGTTAATCAATTTGGGTTGCCAATCCTATCAACTGCTCTTATGCATTTTCTTCTATTTTGAAGATGAGAGGTTTTATGATGAACTACTGTTTACTCAAAATTGGGTATGGTGAGAATATCTTTACTTGGATGGGCCCGTGGTTTGAACATCCTCCTCTGCTTCAGAAGTTTGGCAGGCGCGCAATTGTGAATCTGGGGGCTAATGTTCTAGATAAATTGTCCAACTCATATTCTCATGATAGGTGGAACCTTTTGGATGATGGTACTTTGAATGGGAAAGCTCTTATGGATGCTCTAAATGCTAATAAACCTGCCTTTTCTAATATGGTGGATGGGTATGGTTGGGGTAGAATGAATGGAAAATTTTCTTACAAATCTGTTTGGGACTTGGTCAGGCGGCGCTCCCCTCATGTTCCATGGTTAAATCTTATATGGCATAAGTTTCGAGTGCATAGATATGCTTTCTTTTCTTGGCTAGCTCTTAGTGATGGGCTTCTCACACAAAAGAATCTATGCAAGCGTGGGTTTCATCTTGCTAATGTGTTATTTATTGCTCCCCTGAGGAGTCACAAGATCATCTATTCTTTGATTGTGAGTACTCTTAAGTTGGTTTGGAAGAGAATTTTTCTCAAATGCAAAATTTACCACGCCATCATGGGATTTCAGGAGGAACTAGATTGGATCCTAGATTTCATTAAGTGGAATAAAAGTGCAGGAGTCTTATTCAAATGCTTATTCTCTGTTTATATCACTTTCATATGGTCAGAGAGAAATAAAAGGATCTTTGATGGCACATCGGTGACTTATATCAGTCTTGTAAGAGCTATATGAATCAAGCTCGTCAAGTTACTCAGGCTTTTGGTATTCAAGGAAAAATTACATAGCACTGTCCCTCTATCTCAAGTTTTTAGGAAGACTAATTTTATCTAATTTTCATTTGTGATTGTATTTTTAATCTGACTATAGATGCAGGATGTTAATCTCCTGCGTGTTTGATTGGGATGACCTTTGTACTTGGGGGCGGTCTTTTTTGTGATTGATCAGTTGGCCCTCGGCTGATATTCTAGCCTTCCTGGGGTTTCCTTCTAGGAATTTTTTTAATGTCTTGGGGCTGTTTTCTTTGTATATCTTTTGATGTAATGTTCCCTCTCATTTGGTTAATGATATTTTCAATTATCCGAAAAAAATAGGACTGAAGTTAACAGAAAAAAAAGGACTCGGAGTGCTCTTGTCATTGTTCAAGAAAGTAATGCAGCTAACTTTTTTTTTAGTTTTTCCTTTTCCTTTTTCAAAATGAGCAAATGATTGATAGTTATAACATGCTTGGATTAAGATAACTTGATGTACAATGCTTTGGCTTTTGTCAATGATAGAAATGTGTACCACAGTTTCACAGAATCCTACCATTATGGTGACTCACAATGTGATATTCAACAACAAAAGCCAAGAATTCACATTCAGTTATGAATCAATAATAATATGAATAATTTTTTGTACAATAATAGCAATAATTCTCACTCTGTCTCATATTAATAACTCTATTTGTTAAAATAGTGGCTTTTATTGAATGGTACATTTTGAGTGGGATATAATGCTTTTTCTCCCTCTATCTCATATTAATAACTATATTTTTTAAAATAGTGGCTTTTATTAAATGGTACATTTTGAGTGGGATATAATGCTTTTTCAAATGTCCAGCAACTTAAATTCAGCCAAATAGAGCTTATTAATGTGGGCATTAGGTCTTAAATTGTCACGCCCCGGCACTGCCCCACCCGAACCAAATCCGGTCCAAGAGCTGAACCAGCACACGGGGGCGATGGTATAAAAGAGATAGCGGAAGACTTATGCCCCACATACGGGCGGTCCATCTAATAGAGTGGTGCAACTACTTTGAACAAGTGTAAATAAGTAGAATAAAAGTGGAGTTTATCTCTAAATTAAATCCACAAGTCTTAAACCCACATACTAATAATTCTGAGCCAACACACAGGGCTCGACAACAAAATCTAAAATAGGTCTAAACACATAGGATGAACACAAGTCGGAACTAGTGCTAACATACACAACGTGCCATACTCAAACAGAGTAAAACTGAAGAAAAAAAAACATAACAAGATAAAGTCCAAAGCTCTCCACTCCTAATCCCATGCTCTCCCCAACCGTTCCTCATACAGGGGATCCTGCCCATCTACGTGTCACGCCATGAAGCCCCAAAACAAAATAAGGAAAGAGGGGTGAGTATGAAACTCAGTTATGGTTTTAATACAATCGGCAATAAACAGGGATCATAATGGCATCACAACATAGCAAATATAGATCCACGATCAACATGACACCATGTTCTGATCATCTATTCAAAACTCATAAACCTGCTTGACAATATCTCATCCACATACTTTCTAATCATGCATTCATAACACATAACCCTGCATAACAATAACTCATTCACATACTTTCTGATCACGCATTTATAACACATAATCCTATATAACAATATCCCATCCACATACTTTCTTGTCATGCGCGCATTGATAACACATAATCCTCCATAATAATATCTCATCCACATACTTTTTAATCATGCATTCATAACACATAATCCTGCATAATAATATCTCATCCACATACTTTCTGATCACACATTTATAACACATAATCCTACATAACAATATCCCATCCACATACTTTCTTGTCATGCGCTCATTCATAACATATAATCCTACATAATAATATCTCATCCACATACTTTCTAATCATGCATTCATAACACATAATCCTGCATAATAATATCTCATCCACATACTTTCTGATAATGCATTCATAACATATAATCCTGCATAACAAATGTATCCAACACATGGTACAGTCATGCATAATAATCACAAGACGCATGTATCAACACAAATGATGAATGCCTCCATCAAAGAGTAAACACAAGTGTTGCCACAAAGGCGATTGCCACAAAGGTGGGACACAGTCAAGGCCACGAAGGCGTATCATGGTCCGATTTCCACATAAAAAATATAAGAATGTTGGGGTGTCGGTCCCTAAAGCTGCTCACCCTGGACGATCATGGCCAAGGATATCTGATTCTTACATAAAGGACCTAGAGCAGGTATGTTCGCCCAGGGACATCTCCTGCGATAGGGGAGAGCCCGAATTCCCACACAGAGAACCCTAGAACACGTGGTAGCTGGTGCACGAAGCGTACAACTTTGGATGCTCAAGTCCAGATGACAATCTCAGTAATCTCATCCGCAAAGCAAGTACACAACCCGCCCCCCCAATATATCTCAATGTATTATACTCAACCCTGGGGAGTATACCTGTTCCACATAGGATCCAAATCGAAAACATGTCCTTCGGACCAACCAAGTTTTGATTAATCCATCGATTGATTATTCTAGCACGCAATGTCAAACATTGCATACAATCGATCAATTCCGGTTAAACAACGATAAAACTTCATCCATGAAGTACAATACATGATGCATGATATCATGATACATCCGAGGGCAATACCTACGCGGGTTCCAACACATGGAACGTGCTCCCAATCCATCCCCTCATGCATCATAATCATGGTATAAATCAACTACAATTTCATAGTAAACCTCCCATATGTGTGTGTAATCATGCATATTCTAATCACATGGTCAATGCTTTGACATAAACTTATAGAACAATATACACATGCTTCAACACATTTAAAACCATGATTCCCAACTGAAATCAAAATAAATTCCACCATAAAACTTTAATCCACCCATGTCAAGTCGTAGACTCACTCATACAAACATGATTCTCTTCTATGCATTAAGCCATAACATGATCACATCAATTCTCCATAAACCATACTCATTATAAGAGGACACATCTCATCATATACTATATGATATCCTTGCTGGAAACATGCTTAAATCACTAGAATTCCAACATAAGTTAATTCAATATCAACATGCATAAATATCAACATATAATACAATGCCATATACAAACATTTAACATAATCCATACACCTTCCTTTTCTATCTTCACACTTCCAGTAGTCTAATTTCGACATAACACATTCCATAATCATTATAATCATTAAATTGAGTGAAAATAATAAAATTTGCAAAATTCTCAAATTTCCCAAGAAGACGATCAATCGGCCAGTAAGACCCGATCGATCGTGTGTCTACTTCTTCTTTTCGAAAAATCCGAAATTGAGACTCTAATAACACGATTTGAAAGCTTTATACATGGTCTTAAACACTATAAAAAAGCCATCAAACCTTCCACAACACTAACTTATACCATTCTAAGATAGAACCCTAAGAAATCGAAGCAAAAGATTAGCATTTATTAAATCCACCATTATAGACCTAAACAAGCAATCCTATTCAAATAAAATCATGAAAATAAACCTATTTTTAACCCAAAGCTGAGATTGAAGAACCCATTACCTTCCTTGTTGATAATGAACTTTCAACTTCCTCCAACACTTTTCAAAAACATGATTTTTTAATATACAACTAATCTCGATTTAGCTTTGAAAATCAAAAGTAAACCCTAAATCTAAAGCTTTGGAAGCATAAATATAAGATTTTGAAGATTAAGGCTTAGAAAAGAGAGGTAAAACAGTGATTTTATGCTTTTAAAATGGATTAGGACAATGAAGGAATTCAAGATTAAAAAAAGTTTTAAGAAAAATTAAAGAAGTAGGCAAAGATTAAGCTAACATACCTCTAATTCTTTCCCTTTTTGGCCTAATGGGGAATAAGCTCAAAATCTCCTAGCCAAGCCTATTCTCAATTTGGGAAATGACACAACAATTTCCTTTTATAGAAAGGGTTGGAGTAAACCTAAGTAAAATGTGGGGTAGAAATAGAGTTTTTGGCTAAAATTGAAAAATTTGGAAATTTAATTCAAAATTAGGTCCAGAAAAATTCTGAAAATTTTTATAATATCTTCCTTTGATGTCTGGGGCATTTTGGTCACAAAAACCTAATTTTATCGGTGGGGCCCACAGGGGTCCCATCAAACCCTAATTTTTGAAAAATTGGTGAAAATATCAAAAAATTCCAAAAATTCAGGTTTGATCCAAAATCACTTAAAACTCATGATTGTGAAGTTGATTTTAATTAAAACATTCATCAACCTCAATTATTTTTGAAAACCACTAAATTAAATCAGAAAATGCTTAAATCACACTATAATCGATAATTAACACTAAAATAAACCTCTTCAAGATAAGGGTCCTTACATAAATCATCCAAATCATGCCATACTAGGGCAATTGGATCTAACAATGGTACATATGTACATTTATGGTCATGGTCGCCTGGAATGGTAGCTATGTACCATGTTAGGCTATGGTCATGGAAGTGGGTGGGTTCTCAAAAGTGGGCTTGTCAGTTTAAACTTTGAAAAAACTTGAAAGCTTGTTTTTAAGGTCCCGTTAACAATGGAAAATGGAAAAAGTTAATGTGGGCGTTGGCTTGAGGCAGGACGATCTTAGCCATTGGATAGAAATCCGACGTCACGCAGGGTGGGTAGTGGTTCCAACCTGCCTACCCCTATATTGTGTTCGTTTCGTTGCCTCCCCCTATATTCACACCTATGGTCGGATCGAAAAAGGATGGCCCATAACGTCTCAGCACACACTGATGCGTGTTAGCCGAGCTTATATAATAGGATTCTAAACAATGTTATAATCCACAAATATCGTTGTTCAAAGGGAATCATCTGCTGAGTGACTGCTTCCTGGCCTGTGTAATCAATCATTCGTCAGGCTAATGGCTATCCAATAGTTATAGTTGATTAGTCAATGATTTGTACAAGAGCCATTTGTTTTAATTGTAACAAAAAGTCATCTCTCATTTGTGAAATTTATTTTCGGGTAAGTTTAGTCCGGCTTGTGGTCTTAGCGTATTGGGCTGAGAACACTTGGGTTGCTATTTGGGCTTGTTGACGTGATTTGTATTTTTTTGGCCTTGGGCCTGCATCATATGTGTAGCATCATCTTCAACTCAACATAAAAGTGTCGTAAGTTCCTCAAGCTCTTTTTCATAATTGATCAAGTTCCTCAAGTTCTAGTCTTTTAGAAAAATTGAGCCATTCAGGTATTTATGCAAATTTTATGAAGTACAGACTAAGGTATCTCCGGCTACAAGGTATTGTAGCTGTAGGATGATGTATGTTTCCATAGAAAATATCAATTCCACATCCGTTAGATTAGGAAATAATACCTGTAGTGGTCAATGGAGTGGGGGTTCGAACTCAAGATCAGTGCTTCAAGATGGTGCACTCACCATTATACCAACACCCTGTTGGTTTGCATTTAATCATCTCGACTTGAAGGAACTAAGATGCGGGATATGCTATGTTATGCTGGAGGTAAATCTACCACGGATACGGCCTGAGGTATGCCATTACAGTTAAAAAGAAGAAGAAATTGCCCAATTTATGTGGAATTCCTATTTTCATCAATTCAACTCAGACAAATACATTTGTCCATACACCAAAGAACATAAGATCTATCGTACAACCATGTTTCATCCATTCTCAATTGATCGCTTTGTGGCTAGTCTTATACTTAGAGAAGGCAGTATCCATGAGGTCTATCTAAAAGAAGATACCATCTGGACCTATACTCCATCTAAGTGATCTAACTACTCTCATGCGTGAGGCCCTACCGGGTTGAGAGATAGGATGTCTTTTTTTTTTTTATTATTATTCAATGAGCATTTTATTCAATAGAAACTCAATATACATCAATCCTCAGTATTACAATAATAAACAATCATGCTTCAAAGTCAGTTCATACAGGAGGATATCTCTTTGCATCTAGCCACCACAGAGGTAACAATTCAGCATGTCTGTACGATAGCATCGAATAAAAAAACCTCTCCTCAAACATGGGTAATAGAAGTTGACACAAACTATAGAATCTCTTAGAGTACCTTCTGAATTACCGATCGAAAGAGGGGATGAGACTAGGGGTGCAAGCAAGTTCGGTTGCTGGCTTGCGGGGTTTTTATTTGGCATTACTATTTTTTTAATATGATAAATTGACTTTTACATTAGTATTTTTTTATGAAGTACATCACTGCCCATAATGGCCAACAAACAAAATTCACAAAAGTGTAAATTTTCAATTATCACTTCCCCCATTAGCAGTTAAGTATCACATCCCTTCTTTCCAAAATTCAAAACATCTAAATAATTTCATAGTATACAACAGTTTCTTAGAATTCTTTAGAATGAAAAACTACATATATTCACATACTAGATATACAACTAGAGGTGGCAATGGGTCGGGCTTGGGTTGGCCCATTGGAGGCCCATGCAAGGCACCGGGCCAAGCCCATTAGCTGAGAGGCAGGCATGGCCCATGGCCTAAATTATTTTTAAAAAAATTGTAATTAAAATAAAATTTTATTAATAAAAAACTGAGTACAAATGTTAATTAGGAAAGAATTGCATCACTATAATATGAGTACATCCCAAGTAGGTTGGCACCCACTCATCTATCTATCATTTGCAATCATGCATTCTCAAAGCTTCGACCCTCTAAGGTACATAAAAATAATAATTTGAAATTAAAATTTAAATTGTCTAAAAACTAAATCACTAAGAAAGTTGCATTTTAGGCAAATTTTTATATGTGGTTGGATGATCATCCAATGGTGGGTTTTTTTGCATTGATTTCTTTTAAAAAAATGGGGTTGGGCCACATCTGGGTTATGGACTAGGCCACGGTGGGCCTCGGCCGGACCGGCCCGCTGAATGACCCGGCCCATTGCCACCTCTATATACAACTATAGAAGGCGGAATTTTATTTCAGTTAACATGTGGTTTAAAAAACATAACAATAAACAATGAAATAAAAAGCTTCCCCTATTGCTGTGCAAGCTTGCAAGCAGGCCGAACCTGGCCCTTACCCGACCCTAAAATGAGTGTACTTAAAATTTTGAGACCTGACTCTGCCGTAAGCCTCAAATTTCCAGCCCATAGATGCAACTTTGTGGGCCGGGTACAGTTGGACTTATGGGCTAGCCCGTAAAAGTTGCACCCCTACATGAGACGTCTACTAATCCAAATTTGATCTTCGTCTCCATCTTCTCTTCAACCCAATGAATCCAAAGGCCCTCATGACAAGCGATGACACTTAATTCTAAAAAAAAACCTATATTTTCCAACAGGATGAAGACAACTTCCAACATGGCCAGTATGCTCCCATCTCTCTAGAAGCCAAGAAAAGCACCCCACTCAATCCAAAAATCCCAAGAGACTATCACCACATAAAAGCTCACATTGCCGCTACTAAGAAAAGAAGTCCAGCCTGCTGGGCAAAGTGACGCCAGTGGACTAGGAAGAAACCCGTGTTGCTCTTTTTCTGTCTATGCTAATTCTCAAGAGATAGGATGTCTTATAAATAAAATAACCATGCCATATAATTGATCCAGTTTCGTACTCAATTGCCGTCCTTTACCAGTAAGATGGCAACAAACTCGTTTGAACGATAGCGCCACTTTTGCCAGCGCCATGGCTTAATCTAGGTAATCTGTTTTTAAATGCTTACAAAGCCTCATTTTGTAGACCAAACCCATGAACCTGTGAGGTGGCAGGTATTTGAACAATGTAAAATAGCATCCCTACCGAAAATTGGTACACCACACCCATACACCCGTGAGGTGGCGGGTGTTTGTTGCACAATGAAATTGGGCTATCTGAGGCTCACTTTAATAGCCAATAAAAACTTCGGCGCATGGATTTGATGTACAAAGTCAGTGTACATGTATCAGCTTGCCGAAAGTAACGATCATATATTCCTCCTAGCTAGGGATGTGAGTACTGCTTTTCTTCCACCTTGTAAAGGGAATGTGCCTTTGTGCACATATGATTCTTCAATCAGAACATGCCTCACTAACCCGTAATTTGGATTCAAAACCCCAATGAATTAGTTTACTCCTGTCAATAAAAGGGAGATACAAAGCAGGAATATAAACAATTGGCCACAAGGGGACCCAAGGAGAAAAAAACATATACCAGAGAGAAGTTATAAAAATAACCACATCTTTTGTCATAGAATCTGCCAAATCATTTACCTCTCCACTTATCTGATTCAAGTGATTCCAGGAAATTTAGATTGAGTTTAAGGCACTTCAAGCTTTTAAGGTCAATCATGGTGAGGACTTAAATCTGTCGGTTATATTCCCTCACGAGATCAACTAGAAATTGGTGCCAAAACTTGCATATCAAAAATTAGACATTTGTTTTAAAAAAATGAAAATTTAGACATTTGTTATTAATTCCTTGGCTAACTGATGCATGGCATTTTTGTTTTGGCAACAATTGATGCATGGCATGTGACAACTGAAACATAGAAGAGGTCTCGAGACATTAACTTCTTATCTTAATTCATAGGCTACAAATTTGTGCAACGAAGTAAGCGCACTTTTGGTGACCTTCAGCCTCGTGATTTCATCTTTTCTGAAAGCACCACTTCTCAACTTTCTCTGCCATACTTTTTTTGTAAGGGTATTCTCATTATGAATCATATTCTTCTCTCCGCTCACTTGTTCTTTAGCTTGGAAATCATGTGACTTAATATGCCCATCTATCCATCCATTAACCCCACTATCCCTTCCTCAGAAAAATCAAATTACACCTCTTTTTTCTTCTTCAATACCTCAAGTTAGAGCTCTAGGATAGTAAGTTAAGATGAGTGCCAATTCTTCATTTTCTTCTATCCACTCAAAATAGAGGAAGAAAAGGAACATCCAACAAGCTAAACAAAATATGTTGCTCTTAGAAACAAAGAATGAGATTGTAGAAAAGACGAAGTACATGCACTATTCACTGTTTGTGTCACCTTCTTGTAAGAAAAGCCATCTGACACACACATATCTGAAATTACACTACACATATATAAACAAACAAATAGAGATGGTCCAATGAAAGAAAGATAAAACAACCGTGAAGCAACTACGCAATTTGAACCCAAATTCCCTCGCTGGGGATCCCAGCATGTACAACGAACAGCATGTAATAACCTGGAGGCGCCAAGACGGCGGAGCTCGGCGTTGGAACCTCGACTTCGTACGTCGAACCAGCTGATGCCGCCGGCCTTCCAGAGCCGAGAACTAGCATCCTTTGATTCATAGAGAAGGAGTGGGTGGCGAAAGGAGGGGCTAGCATGGTCACAGATACACCACTGGCGCTCAGCCCGGCCGAGACCCGGAATCGGATAACCATGCGCTTCCCATAGCTCAACGGCGTAGGCGATGTCAAGATGGTCGGCCGGAACTTGGAGAAGGAGGAGCTCAAATAGTTGGGAGAGAAGGCCTCCAGACTTAGTTCTGTGGGGAATTCTTCTCCATAAAACTGGTAATATATGTGAGGATTGCTTCCGCCTACTAAAATTCTTCCATCTCTCAGTAGAATTGCTGATGAATGGTACAAGCGAGGAATCTCGGACGGGTTTTGGACCTCGAATCGGGCCCCGGCCGGGGTCTCCGGTCGATAGATAACGGCAAAAGTTGCCGGATTCCGGCCCCTCTCCCACCCTGCCGTCCCCTGCTTTGCACCATTGATTATCAGCACCTCCCTGTTGGGCAGCAGAAGCATGTCCCCCATTACCCTTGCTGCCGGCATTGTCTCCATCGACCACTCCGGCGATTGGGCAGTTAGTTTTATCCGGCCGCAGGTGGTTATTGCGTCCATGAAAATCATATATTCCGCCTTTTGAAAGGCCCCGGCCGGTGCGCCACCGCAGACGAGGACCTCGGCCTCCGATGACGATCCTTGGGGGTCTAGTACTAGTGGGAGGAGGACGGAGGAGCCCGAGCTCGGGTAGTTCCTCGGGTTGCCACTGGGCATTGGGGGAAAGTTCTTGACGACGGTGTTTCTCCGGTAGTCGAGGAGGATAGCCCGGTTGTTGGCGAAGATGAAGAGATTGTCGTCGACGTTGAGATGGACGAATGGGTAGAGATTGTTCTCAGCAGCGCCGTCGTTAGTCTGCTGCAAAAACGGCAGCTGGAATATTCCATCCCCGGGGCTAGACTTGGGGTAGAACTCATAGTTGAACTGTCGCCGGCCACCGACAATAACCGCCCGGCCGTCAGGAAGAATGTGGTTGGTGGAGTACCACCGCCGTACGGTCAACGCAGCCGATGCCTCCTCCCAATCGCATCCTGCGGTACAGGGCCTGAAGACACGCGCGACACGCTCGCCGTCATTGAACCCGCCGGTCTGGACAAGTCTACCGTCAGGGGCGACGGAGCCGGAGGAGCACCAGGTGTCGGTAAGGATCATGAGGGGGCGGAAGGAGTTGGACTCGACGTCGTACTCGACGGAGTGAGCGGTGCAATCAACAGTGAGTGCCAGCTCTTTCGGGTCCCTCCGGCAGCGGCCGTCGGGGAGGGAGAGGTTGGAGGCACCGAAGTCAGTGCGGTCGAAGATGACAACCCGGTCGTTGTGGAGGAGCTGCATGTGCATGGCCGATATGCCGATACTCCCGTGGAGGAGCGCCCACCGGCCACCGGCACCGCTCGCCACACTAGGGAGGTGGCTGCATAGTAGTAGGAGGAGGAGGTGCAGCGCCACCACCACACTAGTGGCCATTATGGCTTTCATGTTAGCGTACTATTGTGGGAATTTGCATGCTGACGATGAGAATGGTTTAAGGCTTATAAAGAGAATTTTTGGCACTAATAGCAATGGACAGAAACGTGCAAAAATTTAGAATTCTGAACTTAATCATTTTTACCTTTTGATGTCGTCGGTGCATGACACTTCATTGATGATACAAATGCAAAACTAGCAATTGTGGTGTATTTGTGGAGCCCGTGGCTGTATTAATATTCTGTACATTGTACCAGTACCATCGATGGTGGATTTCCAGTTGTTTTCATGTGTTATAATGGTAATGGCGGTGACAAATACTGCTCCTTTTCATACCACTACAACTCCTCCTCCTACTAGTATGATGATAAATGGCAGCAATAGAACTGCGCCTTTTTTTTGGAAAACGAAAAAGTAAAAGAAAAATGGCATGTATCTGAATTTACTAGTTAAAGTTCGATATTTGTGTTATTGTACTTACTAGTATGTAGTGAAGAGTTGAGAACTGGCAGGAGTTTCGAATGTTGATTGAATGTTATCGAAAAAAACAAAACGTGCATGCCCATCAAAAGTGACATTGAATATCATTTGTTCTTTACTGCAATTTGATGCCAAAAAAGAAAATGCAAGCCGTATTTGTATACATCGTTCTTTTCACATGACGTGTATACTAGTGCCCTGTAATAGTATACACCACTCTTTTCCTTTAATGATACTTAGATTTCATGGCTAACATAAATGCTCCATCACTAAGATGATGTAATTATTTTATGTTCTTCTGTTATGTCCGCACGGGATGATTTGTTATTTACTGCAGTTTGATGCCAAAATAGTATGCAAATACGTGGTGTGGATTGGTGGGCAGTGGAAATGTGTAGAAATTCGTAAAATTGGCAAATCAATAACCGCGTGATCGACATGCTACTACTGGAAGAGCAAAGAGACGGAGAAATGCTTGGCAACTGGCAGATGCTATTACAGCCATGCAAGCTAGCCCGAGCTGGAAAGTTGTACGTGATAGAATAAGAATGTACAAGAACAAATTCCTTGTATGAACAAGTAGAAGAAATGGGTGGTTTTGTGGTGTGAAGAAGCCTTGCCAGTTGAAGGGGGTATGACTTATGAGAGGGCTGGTCTTGGTTGGAGCCATTAATGCTAAGCAATAGTGTGAGTTGAGTTGTCATCTGCATGTCGTCTGCAGCTTCATTTGCGTCCATTGAGCACGTCTACATTGGACCTGATTGTTGCAATAGTGACATAAGGGTTTCTCTCACCATCTTCAGTTACATGCTGAAACAAAAATCATAAATGCAACTACTTGAGTCTTGCAAGTAGGCTCCATTATTATTCTTTAGAAGATGGGGGGAGCTAGCCATATAGTCTTTGCTAACAGAAATATGTATACCATTAGTAGAAGTTAAAAGAAGTCTAAAAAGTTATATAAAAAAAGGAAGTTTCAAAAGAAAGAGTTTTATTAATTTGCCAGCCTGGTGAGCAGAGGTGGTTACTAGTGGAAATGTATAGAGGCCTTGTAAATCAGCAGAAGATATGACCAACTACAAGAAGGAAAAGAAATTCGATTCTTTTTTTTGGCTTTTGACAAAAGAGAATATTCTAGTTACTGTGTGTATGAATTATGATGGGTTGGCCTTCTACGTGCCCCCGAGTGACTCGGAAGCCGATGCTTTTAGAGGTGGGTTACCCTGGCCCTTCCAGTGGGTCCCAAAGATTTGGACACCACTCTAAAAACAAAAAAAAAAGAATCCCAAATCTATTAATGAGTAATATTACTGATATACCAAACAGCATATATACATATATAAATATATTAGATTAAACAGTATACATATACATCTTTATATATTTAATTATAAAAACCAGTATGTTTTTAGAACAATAAGCTCAAAATATTTGTCAAAAGATCAATAAGACGAGAAAGCACAATAGTATCTATCCTAATGTGCTTTGCGATTCGGTTTTTCGAAAGGAACTAACTTAAAGCACAGAGGGAGTACATTTTGTTGCGTAAAACTACAGCATGAATGACCAAATAGAGATAAATACTTATGCAAATTCATTAATTAGAAAAAGGTTTCAAGAAGGACATTATACTTGTTTACTTGATCCGACCAACTTCCTTAGTCAAGTCCTTGCAATGTGTCCTCCATCAGATTTCTATTAAGGAATTGAATATGCGAAAACGAAATCACTAACTCTTCAACCTAGCTTGATTAGACTAATGATACCTGTTGTCTGATAACAGAAGAGAGTTCATTCACACGACAATCTTGACTTACTAACACAAATTATAGCCCAGCTAGGAAAGAATGAATATGCACCATCTCGCATATTCCAAATTATGCGCCATTGCATCGCGGCCACCGGATTCAGAGCAGGCGGACATGGAAGACAAACCCACCTCCACCCTGCATTAACAGCCACCACGCTGTGTATTGCCAGAAAGCAGCCAGCGCACGCCTATGTGCATGCCCGGTGCGTAAAAACGGAGCTCAGTTCAAATAACTAGAAGGTAGAATTTGGGAAAACATAATCAGGAAAAGGTTACTATCGATGAGGAATTGTGCACATGGCTTCCAAGTCAATGAAAGATATGGATGCTTTGTCCAATTGTCCTCTCCGAGAGGTCCAGACCTCTCATTTTCTTTCATGACTCTGACCGTTGAGACTGAGACATCATCTTGTCCATCGATACATAAAAGACGTCACGCAAGAAAACATTCCACAACATGATGTCCTGGTGTAAATGATTCATTTGCTTTTTTGTCTTCAGTCTTCACACAAACTCCTTTTAGTGGTAATTGGTTGGCGTAGAGGTGAAAACAACTGTTTTGGAACTTGGAGAAGACGCTGAATATTGGGAGCAAGCTTTTGGATCAAGGACCTGTGTAAACTTAGGTTAAGACCAATTTGGTGTTGACAATTGCTTTGGCTTTTTAATCTGGTTTATAAGAAAACTATAAGCAAGTACCTCATGTTTTATTATCAATCTCAACTTGATATAATCCCTCCGTCCGGAATTTGTTGATTTGAGTAGTTAAAGAGGACAATCAGCACATAGTAAGATCCATGCGGTAGAGGATATATGGTCGTCAAATGAAAATTTCAGGGCAGGAGTGCTTGAATGTTTTACTCATCATTGTCACATCATCGTTAACTTTTGTTTTTGGCATCATCATGATCATTATTATCAGCAATCACACATATGCTTTATCGCGGTTATTTTAAGCCAGTGACAGATTTTATGCCATAGTTTGTTGACTCTTATAGACATAATGTTGGCACAAAATTCGTGGGAAGAATGTTATTAAGGAACATAGATTACGTTACTAAGTAACATAGACTAAGTTTTGCCATGATGATTATAATTATAATAAGAGTAAATTGCACTTGGCCCGTGCGAATTATAGTGGATTGCACTTAACGCCAAGCCGAAAGGAAGAGTTTTCATATTAACTCAACATCAATGAGTTGGGCTTCAGATCCTCCGTGAGGACCTCATAGCCATGAGGGTGTGAGGCACCAATAAGACAGAGACGCATAGGAAACTCTAGCTGCCCATTTCAAGAAGCCCTTAAAATGCGCATGGCAATTTCCTATGTGTGATATCTTGTTGTGCCTCATACAGTCGTGGATGTGAGGTCCTCGCACAGTCGTCTAATCACCATGAGATTTTTCAAAATGAACTAATTTTAGTTCATTCTGAAAATCCTTATGGTGATAATAATTCTGGACAGAGGGAATATTTGTCAGTATGGACCACTAAAATGCTGTCTAATGAGTGAACGCCTGCAGCTTGCTTAGAGACTTGGTGTTCATTAATTGAGGATTTAGACAATAACCAGGCCCTATTGATAGGAAGTGGAGGTAGATCACTGGATCACTGAGAGCAAATAATGGATGAGAGTTTCCTTCATGGGGCAATTCCTCCATGAAAGTAACTCACTTGTTCATTAACTCGTCTGATTGATAAGGTTTGCATGATAACCATTCAAGAGATGGGGCTGTGTTGCTCCAAAAAAAAGATGGGATGGACTTTTAGAGAGAGAGAGATGGGGCTGGTAGTTACATTAGCCAGTGGATTATTTATAACATGGATATTGATAACTATGCACCGAACCTATACACTAAAACCATACACCCGTGCTTTTATTGGACAGTGAAAGCCACACATTTTCACCGTCAATAGAAAACATAAATATATACGTTTGGTGTACAAATTCAGTGTGTAGTAGTATTATCATCTTCCTTATAATACAAGGAATTCGCGAATGCAGCCGGACTACCCTCTTGTAACCACTAAGAATTTTGGTATGAAATAAGCAACTTGAGATGCAGATGTAACCCCAACATATTAGCTAAGGGGAACATGATTTCCGCGGTTCCGGTTCATTCGGCAATGAGATAGATCATATTCAATGTGGTCCTTTGAATGGACCACCATTTTCTTGTCCAAGTTCAGCAAAAAAAAATTAAAAAGAAAACATTTATGTGTGAAATAGTTATTGCGTGGAAGTTCTTAATCCCGCCGACCACATATTTATTCTGTAAAATTGTTACTATCATGAATCATTTAGGTTCACAGAATACTAATGAACAATCTAAAAGGAAGTTATTTTTTCATTGTTCTCAAAGGCATTTTATTTATAAAGGCTGGGTGTCCAAGTCATTAAAAGCAATAGACCTCTTAAGAGTACTGTATTCCGGTGCATACAAGGCCCACTCATTATACGCTCTATACAAATTTAGATATAATCTGGGGTGGATGGCCAATGGAGTGGGAGTTGCATCCAATGGTAATGATCAGTTGCGGATTTACGACATTGAGACATGGACAATAATAAAAAAATTTAAACGATTATGAAAATGATATTTCGTTTTAGAATGAGGACAAATATTTTAGCAGAGTACTATTCTCGAGGGTGCTGAAAAGATTGATCCATGGGTACTTCTCAGCCACAGAGGAGTTTCTCCACGTGTACTCACTATGGCCTACACAATTCAATCCTTCATGTTGTACCTATCATTTTCGGAGGGAGGGGATTATATGGTTTGAGGAGTACCTACTTTAATCAAGAAGCTCGCAATTGAATCTTGCTTCCCTCGGAACATCCTCCATTCACCCAACCTCCTTGGCTATTCTGTATTCCTGCTACATGATTGAGCTATAATACTAGTCAACTTCAATAATTAGATTATTAACCAAATGAAACTGACCGCTTTAGGATGACATGTTCTCCATTGTCAATGTCGTGCACAAGACGTTTAAACTAGCAAGGATAGATATTTAGTTTTGTTGCTCGATAAGGGTAAGTCATATTGAATACGAACTAGATTGTTGGGCCTTCAATATATACCTTAGGCAAAACCATAAATTGGAGGTTATACCAAAAAACAGTGGTGATACATTAAAGAAAGAAATCAGTATGATTAAGTAATACTCATGTTGGCAATAAGCATTATCCGGTTGACCTGTGACATTATAACGTTACAGGAGGATTGTAAGGATAGAGTGATCACATATCTTTTAAAGTTCTAGCCACCGTTTAGAGGCTACAATAAGGATGGGGAGCATAAAAATGTAATCGAAGAGAGGGAGTAGACATGCATGTTGGGCTTGTTTCTGTAATAAAACATGACATGCATGTTGGGCTTGTTTCTGTAATAAAACATAAAGTGACCCAACTATCTTAATTGACATTATTTTGGGCTTTTAAAATTGTCTGGGTAATAGGCCTGAGTCAGAATTTCCATTAAGTTGTGGTTTTAAGTGGCAGATCTAAACTCTTAGATGACCTATAGATAGACGGTCAGGATTCTAGGGTTCTTAATAATAGTGTCCTGGTTTAGTTATAAATACACCATTAACCATCCTAATTCGATATCTGAAACAAGATTACTCTCCGCCAAATTCTACACCAGAAACTCATTGTAGTTCTGAAGATAATTAGCAGAAGATTAGCAGAAAGACTCCATTGAAGGTTGTAATGGCTATAGGTATGCCTAAATATCTTGTATTAAGTTTTATCAATTGGTATCGCAGCAAGACTGGAGCAGACGCGCTGGACAGCTACCGGACTGCAGGCCGGAACACTCCTCACCGTGTTTGGGCGTTGGCCGGCGCCGCCGCTGCGCGCAGGCTGCCGATTACCGATAAGATCCACCAGATCTGTGATGGTCGTCGTCGGGCGGCGTATTTTCCATAGTTTCAGACGGCGGCGGGGAGAAACTCCACCGCCCTGGTCTTCAACCTCTCGTCGAGAGGTTGAAGACGACCTGCAGAAGGGGGTCGAGGCTGATCTTGCACTGGGCGTGGGTCTGTTCTGACCCGCGGGTCAACTGCTGACCCGGCCTAAACCGGGTCTCCAGATTCAGTTTGGTCCATTCCAGGGAAAAAAAAGGCCTAATTATCATGATTAAGGCTTTATTAATGTTATGGGCTGATCTATACATGAAATATATATTTTATTATCTCCTAAACTTATGTTTCTGCTAGTATTAGATTACAATTATTGCTACTTTAATATAGTTTTCTGTTTTTGTAGGAAACAAGAGTAAAACGCAGAAATGGGGTGAAACGCAACTCTAATGATTGAATATTCATAACTTATATTACATATCTCTGATGGGACTGATTTAAGCTTCATGTTAAAGTACACGAAGTCAGCTTTCCAACGCCACTGACTATTCGCAATTCGGAGTTCTGAGCAAAAAGTTATGATCATTTGAAATATCACACGCAAAAGAGGCACGATTAAAGAGAACAACGGGTTTTTGTTTAATAAAGAAAAAAAATAAAAAAAAAGAATATGAACCGGTTCCATTCCGGTCCAGTTCAGTTAAAAGAAAAAGAAAAATAAAACCGGCCCGAGCTCTTTCGTCCAGAAGCAGAGCTCGAGCTCTGCCGGAGAAGGCCGGCGTGGGCTGAGCTTCGCCGGTGGCGACGGAGAAGACCGGCGGGGCTGGGCTGAGACGGCGATCTTGACGGAGGAAAGGAACGGTGGGGACAGTCGAGGAGCTGCCGGAGGCGAGGAACAGATTTCGACTGAGAAAAAAAAAATAGAAAATGGAAACGGAAAAAAACCGGCGTGCTCGATTTGGAAGCTCTTCGATTTGGGATCAAATTAGGATTGCTTCTTCGATTAGGAAATGACGAAAGTCTATAAAAATAGAGCTTTTGGAGAAGCGGCAAAAGGAGGAACATAGGACTGGTTTTTCCAGCGGAAGTCGCCGGAAAAACCAGAGCTTTTGGAGGTGCTATTTCCGCCGGATTCCGGTGGATTTTGGGCCGGAAGAGAGAGAGAGAGAGGAATAGCCGCCGGAGGAGAGGAAGAAAGGGTGCAACTTTGGCCGGAAAGGTGCTGATTTGCGAACTACTACAGTGTTCCGCCATCTGCTACAGTGCACAACGAGTTGGGAGAGACAATGAATAGTACGCCGTGAACAGTACCCATGAATAGTAAATTGCTATAGTGATTCTGCAACAGTATTTTGGTGAATAGTGTAAAATAACTCCAACGAATCCACAGCGTTCTCCTTGTCCGATGGCCGGCTAAATCCTTGTCCAATGCATAGATGAAACCCGAGTAAATTGGTTGTATCGTTTTCTTTCATCTTAATCTTAATTTTACCTTGATTGGTGTATGAATCTTATTATAGAATCACTGTTAATTTATTGAGATTTATTCTATGTGCTCGAGAGAGGCTAGAGTGAATTCTTGTGAGTTTCAATCCGACGAATACTTGCGTGTCCGAGAGGAACGTAAGTAGACTAAGGTGTTATAAAGGAATAAGATTTCATTGGTTTATGCTCGAGAGAGATAGATCACAGTTCCATATTTTAATTGCTTATGTGTTACATCTGAGAGGAGAGCACTACATTTTGAATTGACAAGTATATGTCCGAGAGGAATATACTAGCCGATCAAGAATTTATTCAAAAGAGAGGGACGATAAGCTGGTTTATTGTGTGGTGGATTCGAAGCCTTGGCACTTCTCAATATTAATTAAAATCCATTTTAAAGTAGTTAAATTTTATTGCTTTCTCTAGAATTAATTAAAACAAAATTTGCTTTCACTTGAATTTGGTAAAATATTAGTCCGTCCTTGAGGTTCGACAACCCTTTAATACTCACTGTAATACAATTGCCTTGTGCACTTGCAAGGGTTTAATTTTAAAGGATCAAGTTTTTGGCGCCGTTGCCGGGGACGGCTCAATAGTTTACCAGATTCTTAGCATAATTAGTGTTAGAGTAGTTTAGTGAGTCTTAATTTAGATTATTTGTCAGTAGCTTAATTTGTGTTTTTCTTTCTTTTTTTGCAAGGTTAAGAGAAGACGTGAAATTTTCACCAACGAGGAAGGGCCATCCCTACCCCTAGTTTGCATTCTCTTTTCCTTATCTTTTTAGATTAATTTGTGTGTTTAATGTTTTCTTTTCTTTCTGTGATAGTATGTTGTGCTAGTTGTGGATATTTAGGATTGTTTATCTGATTTGTGGATGTGTGATATTTTGGTTCGATTGATGAATGCATGGTGAAGAAATGTCTTCACCTTTCTATGGATTTAGCCATGAGAACCCATATAGGAGCTTTAATGATTATTGTTCTTCACACACACCTAATCCCCTTCCCTATGAAATGCCCTACCACCCACGTCTCTTATATGCTGATACTTACAACCGTGGTTGGGATAATCACTCTAATTTTGGGAGTGGCACATCTTCCCTACAATACACAACTCCTTATATGTCGGAACCTTGTGCCCTCTGTTTAAGTCCTATTCATACCCCAGTGGAGTGCCCTTTGGCCCATGAGTACCCTGATTTTATACACAAATATGTTAATGAGGCCCAAAGTATTCATAGGTGGGAGGATCATCCTATTTCCCCTTGGGAGCAACCTAACCCTAGGCCTACTCTTCATGAGGCCCCAAGACAAGATTTCCTAAGCCAACAACTGCCTTACCAACCAGCCTCCACTCCTCAGTTTGGCCAATCATTCTTCGAAGATCAGATGAGCCAGATACTGGCCACCCTAACAGAGATGAAAACAGACCAAAAATCTCAGGCTCAGCTTGTCCATTCCCACACACAGGCTCTTGCCAACATTCAAACACAGTTAGAACAACTGACCCAGTTCATGGATATGAGGGAAGAGTACATTCTACCTGTCGAGCCCCAATATCCGAAGGGCCAATTTTCTGAGGAAGGGATTTGTTTTTCCCCTGATTATGATGTTACATCCCTTCAAAATGCCCAAAGGTTTGACAATGAGCTTGAATGGGCTTTACATAATGATCAAGAGGGTGTAGAAATTAAAGAAGAAGTGAGTGCATTTATAGAACCCAGTTTTAAACCTTCTTCTATATTTGAGGAGTCACATTCTATGGCACTATCAACAGAACCTTCTATTCTTGAAACACCATTCATATCATGTCTTGACCGATCTAACCCTTTGGTTATTGAAAGTAACTTAAACTGTTTCATAGATTATTTAGTTGAGTCATTAATTGAGGAAGCTTTCCCAATTGGGTTACTAGAAGAGGCCCCTAAGGCCAAAATGGTTAATTTGGAGGAGGAGCCTTTTATTCTAAAATTTTCTAATGACCCTTCTTCATGGTTCATGCAGGGACCCCTCTTTACAAAGCTTCCCTACCCACCACTCCATCCTTTTATTCAACGATGTGCTCCATATTTAGGCAACAAGGATAGGAGTGTGTGGTGCAATCATTTAATTGATCCAGGTTGATGACTTGATAATTTAGACCTTGGAGAAGATTGTGGCTCCGTCTGGCTGAAGACGTTAAACTTAGCGCTTGGTGGGAGGCAACCCACGTATTCAGGTGTATTCTCTCCTTTATCTGATTTTCTTTGTTATATGCTCATTGTCATACTGTATTTTGTTCACATTGAGGATAATGTTCATAATAGGTTTGGGGGAGGGAATATTACTTTCATAAAAATAAAAATTAGAAAATAATAAAATAAAAAAATCATAAAATTAAAAAAATCATAAAAATTTGGATTAGTTTTTAGGTTGTTTGTTAGTATTTTTCTTAGGTTTTGATTGTTTATCCCGTAATAATGCATGTTACAATTCTTAGGAGATTAATTTACATTGGAAGTGTGAGTAAGTATACTGGAGGATAGAGAACTTAACTGAGCAGTATCTTTCTGTTACAGTCCTCTTGGAACCTGTGCTTGAGCTAAGAAAACTCACTCACACACATTAGTACATAAAGTAATACCCTCTAGAGATTTGTTGAAAACTAATCTTCAGTGGGATGTCTTTAGTCAGAGTCATTGGGTGATATGTGGTTGTCATTTGAGCTTAAAAGATCATGATAGACCATTTACTTGGCTATGGCAAGGGATTGGAACCGGAAATAGGTTGAGAGTATAATACAGCCTGGACAAAATAAAGATGTGCTAAAAAAAAGAATGCTGAAAAAATGTGTGAAAATGAAAAAATGCGAAAAAATGAAAACAAAATGAAAGAAAAGGGGCTGCTTGACTTTATAGGATTAACTTAGGCTGATGCTTGGGCCCGAAGCGGTCTCTTAAAACCTAATGCCCTAAGCCAACTGGCTGGGAGTCATTGGCCTGAGTCATTGCTAAACCTAAGCATCTTGAAGTCAGGCCTTACACAGTCCTAGCGAAAAAAAAGAAAAAAAAAGTCTATGATGTATTATCCTCTCAAATCTAGAATGTTGGACCCGAAGGAGGCGCGCAGATCTGTGCCATCATGAACCTAAAGATTACGATGACTATGTAGATTCTGATGTTCTTTGGTTAATGGGTAACACTGGATCTGTATAAAATAGAAATTTAGAATGTATTGCTACAATGTTCCACACTTTTTTACTATCTATAGTATCATGCTATATTATATTTGAGCAGAAATTTCCAAGATGAAAGTGTGGAATAAAACCACTTACTTGAGGGCTTCTATATTCCTGTTGATTATGAACCAAGTACATGTGGTTGATTTTCTTAAGCATTGTAGTATGTATTTGTCGGGATAATAGGTTGTTTGTTTTTGCAATGTTTTAATTTTTGCTTTATTTTTGCACTTAGGCTAATTAGATTAATAAATACATGTTTGTGGGTAGCATGGCTGCAAAACCTCACGAGACAACACTCGTCCTACTAGGGACACCTAGAGGTTTAACGGCTTGTTGCATACTCTCAATGCAATCGTGTTCCCTACGAAAGTGGTGTTTACTTTTATGCATTAGTTCCTTAGTTTGTTTGATTTGCTTTTATTTTTGCTTTGTTTTGCTAGGGACTAGCAAAATCTAGGTTTGGGATGTGATCTATACATGAAATATGTATTTTATTATCTCCTAAACTTATGTTTCTGCTAGTATTATATTAGAATTATTGCTATTTTAATATAGTTTTCTGTTTTTGTAGGAAACAAGAGTAAAACGCAGAAATGGGGTGAAACGCGACTCTAATGATTGAATATTCATAACTTCGATTACATATCTCTGATGGGACTGATTTAAGCTTTATGTTAAAGTACACGAAGTCAGCTTTCCAACGCCACTGACTGTTCACAATTCAGAGTTCTGAGCAAAAAGTTATGATCATTTGAAATATCGCACGCGAAAGAGGCACGATTAAAGAGAAGAACCGTCAAGATGAGATTGGATGGATGAGATCGATACAATGGGTTTTTGTTTAATAAAGAAAAAAATAAAAAAAGGAATATGAACCGGTTCCGTTCCAGTCCGGTTCAGTTAAAAATAAAAGAAAAATAAAACCGGCCCGAGCCAAAGCTCGGGCCTTTCGTCCAGAAGCAGAGCTCGAGCTCTGCCGGAGAAGGCCGGCGTGGGCTGAGCTTCGCCGGCGGCGACGGAGAAGACCGGCGGGGCTGGGCTGAGACGGCGATCTTGACGGAGGAAAGGAACGGCGGGGACAGTCGAGGAGCTGCCGGAGGCGAGGAACAGATTTCGACTGAGAAAAAAAAAATAGAAAATGGAAACGGAAAAAAATCGGCGTACTCGATTTGGAAGCTCTTCGATTTGGGATCAAATTAGGATTGCTTCTTCGATTAGGAAACGACGAAAGTCTATAAAAACAGTGCTTTTGGAGAAGCGGCAAAAGGAGGAACATAGGACTGGTTTTTCCAGTGGAAGTCGCCGGAAAAACCAGAGCTTTTGGAGGTGCTATTTCCGCCGGATTCCGGTGGATTTTGGGCCGGAAGAGAGAGAGAGAGAGAGAGAGAGAGAGAGGAATAGCCTCCGGAGGAGAGGAAGAAAGGGTGCAACTTTGGCCGGAAAGGTGCTGATTTGCGAACTGCTACAGTGTTCTGCCATCTGCTACAGTGCATAACGAGTTGGGAGAGACGATGAATAGTACGCAGTGAACAGTACCCGTGAATAGTAAATTGCTACAGTGATTCTGCAACAGTATTTTGGTGAATAGTGTAAAATAACTCCAACGAATCCACAGCGTTCTCCTTGTCCGATGGCCGGCTAAATCCTTGTCCAATGCATAGATGAAACCCGAGTAAATTGGTTGTATCGTTTTCTTTTATCTTAATCTTAATTTTACCTTGATTGGTGTATGAATCTTATTATAGAATCACTGTTAATTTATTGAGATTTATTCTATGTGCTCGAGAGAGGCTAGAGTGAATTCTTGTGAGTTTCAATCCGACGAATACTTGCGTGTCCGAGAGGAACGTAAGTAGACTAAGGTGTTATAAAGGAATAAGATTTCATTGGTTTATGCTCGAGAGAGAGAGATCACAGTTCCATATTTTAATTGCTTATGTGTTACGTCTGAGAGGAGAGCACTACATTTTGAATTGACAAGTATATGTCCGAGAGGAATATACTAGCCAATCAAGAATTTATTCAAAAGAGAGAGACGATAAGCTAGTTTATTGTGTGGTGGATTCGAAGCCTTGGCACTTCTCAATATTAATTAAAATCCATTTTAAAGTAGTTAAATTTTATTGCTTTCTCTAGAATTAATTAAAACAAAATTTGCTTTCACTTGAATTTGGTAAAATATTAGCCCGTCTTTGAGGTTCGACAACCCTTTAATACTCACTATAGTACAATTGCCTTGTGCACTTGCAAGGGTTTAATTTTAAACGATCATGGGCCCGCCAGGGGATTATATTGCAATCGTATGTTTTATCAATTTTTTTTAAATTGTTGAGCGCACCACTTATGTACTTTTGAGAGAGTGTGTGTACATTATACCTATTGTAAGCGACACCACATTTCAAGGACCACATCTGGAGGTGGATGCAGTCATGAAGAATTAATATATATTTTTTTTCTATTTCAGGGGCTTATAGCTTCCAACTTGTACAATTTTTTTTTAAAAAGGACTGTATAAGGACTTTGGACTATTTGTTTTTTATTGTGGTGTGTGGTGATGGAACCCCTGGCCGAGTCCCAAAAGCCTGATGACAAAATTGACATTAATGCCCTAGTCAATTTTGTATATGGATATTGTTATGATTGTCTGATAATTAATTGCATTCCTTTTGTTATTTGAAAAAGGTGAATAACACAAATTCAGTTCCCACGTCCGTTGAGATGATTTAGGAATGGCCAAAGCATCCTAACTTATTTGTCAACGTGTGAATCATATAGAATGCTACCATGGGGTGCATAGATTCACATACATAAAAATATTGTGCTATCATCAAACTTTGATTATATGACAAAGGCTGTCATCCGGCACCAAAGGGAGGTGGTAGTTAGCGTTACATAATTAGGATAGGGTGGATGGTTATATTTTTTAATCCCTATGCCCAAAGGTGTGGGTTTTTCCTATAATATTTTATGTATAACCCACTAGCCTTATCATGAGACAAAATGAACATTTATTTCTATACGGCTTAGTAAATTTGATGCAGATTACAACAATTGCCCAAAAGGAGGTTTACAATTTTACTACATGATTTTAGCATTGGCTATTTTCATACTTATGTTATTGTTTCTTGCCCTCTTTAATGTTTGCATATACTTATTCTTTTATTGCAGCTTATCCATCTTTTATTTCTGACCCTAATCAACACCTTCCATTATTGTCTGGCGACAATTTTATGGATTAGAAGGAAAAGTTACTTTTACTATTAGGGTGCATGGACTTGGATTTGGCGTTTCGTATGGATGTACCCACCACTCCTACGGAAAAAAGTACGCCAAGTGAGGTAGTATTTTTTAAAAGTGGGAGCGGTCTAACCGCTTAAGCACGATGCTCATGAGGTCTCACATAAATAAAAGCATTAGGGGATCCATCCCAGAATACGCTACAGCCCAAGATCTTTTGAAAGCTATTGAAGCTCAATTCAAGAGTTCTGATAAAGCCTTGGCCAGTAAATTAATGTCCAAGTTGTCATCCATAAGGCTAACAGATGACAAAGGGGTGAGAGAGCATATCATGCAGATGCGTGATATTGCTAATCAGTTGAACAACATGAAAATAAAGATTGATGATACTTTTTTGGTCCACTTTATTCTGAACTCCCTACTTGCACAATATGGGCCATTCACGATCTCTTATAACACACATAACATTCAGTGGTCAGTTAATGACCTTCTGAGTATGTGTGTACAGGAAGAGGGGAGACTTAAGCAAGAGAAGGTAGAGAGTTCCCATCTAGTTTCTCATAAAGGACAAAAGAAGGAAAATCATAGTGCTCCTAAGAAGAAAGCTGGTAAAGGTGTGCCAATGAAGTCTACTGGGGTCGCCAAGGAAACCAAATGCTTTTTCTGCAAGAAGAAAGGACACATGAAGAAAGTTTGCCCTAAATATCAGAAGTGGCTTGCCAAGAAAGGAGGTAATTTCATGTCTTTAGTGTATTATGAATCTAATTATGTTGATTCTCATCATAATAACACATGGTGGATTGACTCTGGTTCCACAATCCATGTTTCTACTGTCATGCAGAGGTTTCTTAGTCTAAGGAAACCCAATGATAGGGAGCACAACATCTATTCTGGAAATAAGATGTGTTCGAAGGTTGAAGGTGTGGGGACATATAGACTTGTTCTCCATATAGGATACTGATGTAAATTTTAATGTAATACTCGCAAGCGCACAAATCTAATGTAGAATAGTGGCTACGAGGTCGATCCCTCAGAGACTTAGTAAGATATTCAACCTAATTCTAAAGTATGTAGCAAGTAATAATGAAATGTAAAGTTCTAATTTTTATTTTCTTTTTAAGCAATCAATTGTTCAACTAAACTAAAAGCACAGAAGTTAACTAAACAGAAGATAAAATAATAAAGAAAAAAAATCCTGTGTTCTGCTGTTTTCAATCCGTCTGTAATCCCGTCCTGCTTTGCTCTTTCCTCCACCTTCAGCAACAATCTCTCGATTGCACGCCTCAACCGTTCTACTCTTTCTCTCGAACAGAGTAGACAGTCCCCAATTCCAGCCAAAGCAAAACAGCCCTATCAATCTCGACCAGCAATTCTGCCCCCTCTCGAGAAACAGAACAGTTTTGCCGACTCCACAGAATCAGTTCTGCATCTCTCAATTACAGACCAGATCCTCCTTGTCACCAGTTGTAAATTCTCTCCCGTTTGCCCAGTCGACCCTCGAGCAGAAGTCTGCTCTGTTTTGTCTCTCGACAGAGCAACTCCGGCCTCCTCCTCTCCCGATTCCGGCCACCTCGAACAGAACCCAGAAAAGCAGATACGCCTCCACCAAAAACCGTCCTCTCTCACAGAACAATACACTCCAGTTCTTCCCCCGCCGACCTTTCTGGACAGCCGCCTGTCCAGAACAGAAATCCAGAAAACAGAGCCGCTCCTTGTTGCTGCAAGCACAATTCCAACCCGCCTCCGGCAGCTTTCTCTGCCTCTCGACAGATCCAGCCTCCACCCAACAGCCGCCACACCAAACACAGTTCCCCCCCTTCAGCACGAAGCCACCTCCTCCATTTATAGTCCAAAGAATCGAGTCGACGGCTACCCAGCCGCCTTCCTTTCCGGGCGCGACCTCAAGCTTTCAAAAAGGAATTTTTTCCATTTTACAGACATCGGCCAAATCAGAGCTTGCCGTCTTTCCTCCCTTCCAAGTCGAGGCAAGATCGTCACCGTCGCATCGCCAGAAATGAGACCCACCGCCGGCGGTCGTCAACTCGCCGGATTAATGTCGATCCCCTCTTCAAGCCTCTTCGTTTTTTTTTGTCGCCTGATTGCAGCCTCACTTCGCCGGAATTTCCTCCGTCGTCGTCGTACCGCCATCACAAACAGACCGCCATCGTCGCCGGAGCAAGACCCACCGCCGGCGGTCGCCGGAATTTCAGCCTCCTTCACTCTCCGGCAGAACAGAGCACGAGCTCTGTTCTGTTCCAAGCTCCCAGCGCCCGAGCCATCGGGCTCGGGTCGCTTTCTTTTTTTTTTACTTGAACCGGACCAGAACCAGACCGGCCGGTTCAATTCTCTTTTTCTTTTTTTTTTCTTTTTCTTAATTAAAACCCGCCGTATCAATCTCAGCCGCCGGATTTTCGATCTCTTCATATGAGCTGATTGACGCGTATTTGTTAATCTGAAACATGGAGCTCTAAGACCTGCATAAATAAAATAAATCGTAATTAGACGCATAATAAAACATGAATCTATTAAAACCAATTAATGCATCTAAATAACTCAATTAAGCGTGTTTATTCATTAAACTCCAAATTACTCACTTAACACAGATAAACATTAATTATCCTTATTTTAACTAAAAATACGACTAACAAATAGGTAGAAAGGTATATAAAAATGTGTATATTTTCCATATATCAAATACCCCCAAACCTACATTTTGCTAGTCCTCGAGCAAAACAAAACCAAACAAAACAAAGAAAAGAAATCTAACTAATCCACTTTCGCAGGAAATCGCGATTGCATTTAGCGCATGCAACAAGCCTTTTAAACCCCCAGGTGTCCCTGGCTGGACGAGTGAAGTCTCGTGAGGGTTTGCAGCCATGCTACCCACAAACATGTATTTATGAAATCAACCTATTTAATCTAAGTGTAAAAAGAAATAGAAAATCACTACAAAACAAACAATCCTAATATCCTTTCGAATGCAAACTGCAATGTTTAAGAAAATCAACCACATGTACTTGGATTTATAATCAACTGGAATATAGAAGCCCTCAAGTAAGTGGTTTTATTCTACACCTTCATCTTGGAAATTCCTGCTCAATAGAATATAGCATGATACTTTATATAGTAAGAGTGTAGAACATTGTAGCGATACATTCTAAATCTCTGTTTTATACAGATCCAGTGTTACCCATTAACCAAAGAACATCAGAATCAACACAGTCGTCGTAATCTTTAGGTTCATGATAGCACAAATCTGCGCGCCTCCTTCGGGTCCAACATTCTAGATTTGAGAGGATAATACACCACAGACCTTTTTTCTTTCTTTTTTCGCTAGGGCTGTGTAAGGCCTGACTCCAAGATGCTTAGGTTTAGCAATGACTCAGGCCAATGACTCCCAGCCAATTTGGCTTAGGGCATTAGGTTTTAAGTAGACCGCTTCGGGCCCGAGCATCAGCCTAAGGTAATCCTATAAAGTCAAGCAGCCCCTTTCTTTCATTTTGTTTTCATTTTTTCGCATTTTTATTTTCATCATTCATATTTTCAGCAATCTTTATTCCGTCCAGGCTGTATTATACTCTCAACCTATTTCCGGTTCCAATCCCTTGCCATAGCCAAGTAAATGGTCTATCATGATCTTTTAAGCTCAACAGACAACCACATATCATCCAATGACTCTGACTAAAGATATCCCACTGTAAATTAGCATTCAACAAATCTCTAGACTGTATTACTTTATGTAACTAGTGTGTGTGAGTGAGTTTTATTAGCTCAAGCACATGTTCCAAGAGGACTGTAACAGAAAGATACTGCTCAGTTAAGTTCTCTATCCTCCAGTATACTTACTCACACTTCCAATGCAAATTAATCTCTTAAAAATTGAAGTATGCATCATAAAGGGATAAACTATCAAAACCTAAGAAAAATACTAACAAACAACCTAAAACTAAGTAAATTTTTATGTTTTTTTTTTTCAAAATTTTTTTTTCAATTTATTTTTTTTTTTAAATAAAAACCAATACTACTTTTCTTTTCTACACCCCCAAACCTAAATGAAACATTGCCCTCAATGTTTACCAAAATAAATATCACAATGACGAATAAAAGAAAAGGAGTGTAAGGAAAGAAGTCACCTGAATGGAGATGCCTCATGGTAGATGTAGAGCATTGAAACACACAAACTAAGAATGAGGAGTAAGTACAAAATATAGAAAAAGAAAATACACCCCCAAACCTAGATTGTAGCATCCCCACACATGAATCAACAACCTAAATTTTAAACAAATAAATAGCTATCAAAAACCAAATTTTTTTTTTTGGGTTGCCTCCCAAGAGCGCTAAGTTTTACGTCTTCAGCCAGACGTAACCAAAAATCATGTAGGAGCATTAGGTTCATCCAAATCAAGAATAGTCTCCTCGCTCTCAGTAAAACCCTCTAAATATGGTTTCAATCTTTGCCCATTAACTTTGAAAATAGTTCCATCTTTAGGGTTTTGAATGTCAACCGCTCCATGGGAAAATACTTTGTGCACAATAAAAGGTCCAGACCATCGGGAACGGAGTTTTCCTGGGAAGAGATGTAACCTGGAGTTATAGAGCAAAACTTTTTGACCGGGCTCAAATGACTTTCTCAGGATTGACTGATCATGAAAAACTTTGGTCCTTGCTTTGTAAATCTTCGCATTCTCATAAGCCTCATTACGAATTTCATCTAGTTCATTGAGTTGCAATTTGCGAAGTGTTCCAGCCTTGTCCATATCAAAATTAAAAGTTTTGATGGCCCAATAAGCACGATGTTCTAATTCCACAGGCAAATGACATGGTTTTCCAAATACAAGTCTATAGGGAGACATTCCAATTGGTGTCTTAAAAGCAGTACGGTAAGCCCACAATGCATCATTTAATCTGTCAGACCAATCCTTTCGATCGGGACGAACCGTTTTCTCAAGAATGCGTTTAATTTCCCTATTTGAAACTTCTACTTGTCCACAAGTCTGCGGATGATATGGAGTTGCAATTTTATGAGTAATGGAGTACTTTTTCAGAAGTGATTCAAAAGCTCTATTGCAAAAATGTGTACCTCCATCACTTATAATTGCCCGAGGGGTTCCAAAACGAGAAAATATGTTTTCTTTCAAGAACCGAACCACCACTTTATGATCATTTGTTTTGCAGGGAATGGCCTCTACCCATTTGGAAACATAATCTACAGCAACAAGGATGTAGAGATAACCAAACGATGGAGGAAATGGGCCCATGAAGTCAATACCCCAAACATCAAAAAGTTCAACAATCAGAATGTTAGTAAGGGGCATCATGGACCTACGTGATAATGTACCCATACGTTGGCATCTGTCACATTTTGTGCAAAACTCATGAGTATCTTTGAATAAAGTAGGCCAATAGAAACCACTCTGCAAAATTTTTGCAGCAGTCTTTTTCGCACCGAAATGGCCACCACATGCATGAGCATGGCAAAAAGAAATGATACTATGAACTTCATGCTCCGGCACACATCTCCTAATGATTTGATCTGGGCAATACTTGAACAGGTATGGATCATCCCAGAAGAAATGCTTAACCTCGGCGAAGAATTTAGATTTATCTTGTTTTGTCCAATGATCAGGAAGTTGAGTTGTGACAAGATAATTAACAATATCAGCATACCAAGGCAATTGAGAGACAGCAAAAAGTTGTTCATCAGGGAATGACTCATTCAAAGGTAAGGGTTCCTCAGCAGACTCGTCAATAAGTCTAGACAAGTGATCAGCAACAACATTTTCAGACCCTTTCTTATCTCTTATCTCAATATCAAATTCTTGAAGTAATAGGACCCAACGAATTAAACGAGGTTTAGTGTCTTTCTTTGAAAGAAGATATTTCAAAGCTGCATGATCTGAAAACACTATGACCTTGGATCCCAAGAGATATGATCGGAACTTGTCTAGAGCAAAAACTACAGCCAACAACTCTTTTTCTGTAGTAGAATAATTGAGCTGAGCATCATTGAGAGTTCTACTTGCATAGTAGATGACATGGGGTATCTTATTCACCCGCTGCCCCAAGACAGCTCCAACCGCATAATCGGATGCATCACACATAAGCTCAAAAGGTAAATTCCAGTCCGGTGGTTGGATGATGGGTGCAGATGTGAGAAATTGCTTGAGTTGATCAAACGCTTTAGAGCAATCATCATCAAAGACAAAAGGAGTTTCTTTAGCAAGCAAATTGCACAAAGGTCTTGAAATTTTGCTAAAGTCTTTGATGAATCTTCTGTAAAACCCAGCATGGCCAAGAAAAGATCGAACCTCCTTTACTGATTTTGGTGGAGGCAGACTTGAAATTAAGTCAACTTTGGCCTTATCAACTGCAATTCCTTTATTAGAAATAACATGCCCCAGAACTATCCCTTGACGAACCATAAAGTGACATTTCTCCCAATTTAGCACAAGATTTGTTTCTTTACACCTTGCCAAGACAAGAGACAAGTGGTGTAAACATTCATCGAAAGAGGATCCAAACACCGAGAAGTCATCCATGAAAATTTCCAGAAATCGCTCAACCATATCTGAAAAAATGCTCATCATGCACCGCTGGAATGTGGCGGGTGCATTACATAACCCAAATGGCATGCGACGATATGCATATGTTCCAAAAGGACAAGTGAATGTGGTCTTTTCTTGATCCTCTGGAGCAATAGGAATTTGATTGTAGCCTGAATAGCCATCTAAAAAGCAATAGTAGCTATGCCCAGCAAGTCTCTCAAGCATCTGATCAATGAATGGCAAAGGAAAGTGATCTTTCCTTGTGACCGAGTTCAATTTTCTGTAGTCAATACAAACCCGCCACCCAGTGGTCATTCGGGTGGGGACTAATTCATTATTATCATTTTTGACTACTGTGATTCCTGACTTCTTAGGAACAACCTGAACGGGGCTGACCCAAGTACTATCTGATATGGGGTAAATGATGCCAACATCTAACAATTTTAGCACCTCGGTTCTGACGACATCCTTCATATTAGGGTTAAGTCTGCGTTGCATTTCACGGGAAGATTTCGCATGCTCCTCAAGGTAAATGTGATGCATACACAGAGCAGGACTTATACCCTTAATGTCTGCTATTGTCCACCCCAAAGCTGTCTTATGTTCGCGAAGAACATCAAGCAACTTGCCTTCCTGTTCTGAATCAAGGTCTGAAGAGATGATAACAGGCAAGGTATCAGAAGAACCTAAAAACGCATATTTAAGTGTATCAGGTAATGGTTTTAGGTCAAGTTGGGGTGGTTTTTCAATAGATGGGACAAGTTTAGACTCGGGAACTGGAAGAGGTTCCACCCTGGCTGTCCATTTGGTCGGGTCCAAAATAGGGGTAGAGTCAAGTAATGCATTGACGTCTCTAATGGACCCTTCGATGTCAAAGTCTAAGCCAAAATGAGTTAAACATGTCTGGAGGGGATCATCATTTAAAACAGTTTGCAGGGATTCCTCTACCAAACTTTCAATCATATTCACTGCAAAAGAATCATCCGTCTCTGGGGGTTGTTGTCTAACATTAAAGACATTGAGTTTGACTTTTAAATTGCCAAAAGACAACTTCATAACCCCATTTCTACAATTTATTATGGCATTGGATGTGGCTAAAAATGGCCTTCCCAAAATCACAGGAATCTGACTACCAAGATTCTGTACAGGTTGGGTATCTAAGACAATAAAGTCTACTGGGAAGTAAAATTTATCCACCTGAACCAGAACATCCTCAATAACACCGCGTGGGACTTTAACTGATCTGTCTGCAAGTTGCAGTGTTATGGTAGTCGGTTTCAGCTCTCCTAATCCAAGTTGCTCATAAACAGAGAATGGCAGCAAATTGACACTAGCCCCTAAGTCCAACAATGCCCTCTCCACAGTATGGTTTCCTATAACACATGAAATTGTGGGGCATCCTGGATCTTTAAACTTAGGAGGAGTGTTATACTTAAGAATTGAGCTAACTTGTTCAGTGAGAAACACTTTCTTGTGTGCATTCAGTTTTCTTTTCTGGGTGCACATGTCTTTTAAGAATCTTGCATAAGCGGGAACTTGCTTAATAGCATCGAGCAATGGAATATTGATTTGTACTTTCTTAAAAATTTCCATTGTCTCATCAAGTTTGTTCCCTTGAGATGTTTTTGCAAGTCTTTGAGGAAAAGGTGCCTTGGGTATATAGGGTGGCATATGACTAGACTCAGGACACGAAGAAGCTTCTAGGCTCTTCTTCGATGTATTAGGACTCACGTCTGGTCTAGTGGTGCTCTCTTGGTCCTCACCCTTTCTAACAGTTGTGTCTATGGCAGTCTTAGGTAGTTCAACATTATTGTCAATTTGTTTTCCACTCCTAAGTGTAGTTATGGCTTTAACTTGCGCTGGAGGGTGTTCTTGACACGAATTAGATCCCACTTCAAATTGTCCTTTGGGATTTGCTACAGGTTGACTAGGGAACCTACCTTTTTCCCTCTCATTTAATGCAGAAGCCAATTGACCCATTTGAAGTTCCAGCTTCGCAATAGCTTGCGAGTTGGCATGTAAAGAATGTTGGGTATCTTTTTGAAATTGTAAAGAGCTTTGCATGAACAAATTCAAAGTATCCTCAAGAGATGGTTTCTTGGGTTGTGTAGGGAATGTTTGAACTTGTTGAGGGTAAGATTGATTGGGAGGGTACCCTGGTGGTCCTCCTTGATGTGGTCCTTTAGACCATGAAAAATTGGGATGCCTTGCCCAACCTGGGTTATAAGTTTCCGAATATGGGTTATTGCCAGGTCGAGGAAAGGCATTTATAGCATTAGCCTGATCACTATTGTATTCCACTCCAGAGGTGTTAGAAGGACAGTTTTGTGTGACATGGGAGGGGTTAGAGCAAATAGCACACACATTGACATGTGATTGCATTTGGGGCCCACCAGCAGACATCAACGCATCAAAACGTTGTGTCAGGCTGTCTATCTTGGAGATTAAATGTGCATTATTGTCTACCTCATATACGCCTCCTTTCTTTTGAAAAGGAAACGTTCTGTCAACTCTACTTGAGCAATCCCATTGCTGAGAGTTCTCGCATAGAGTCTCAATAAAATCCCATGCTTCTTCGGCACTCTTCATCATCACTGACCCACCACTAGCGGCATCAACCATTTGACGGTTCTGAGGTGTTAAACCGTCATAGAAGAATTGAACTTGTTGCCACTTTAAAAAGCCATGGTGTGGACACTTAAGGAGCAAATTCTTCCATCTTTCCCAACACTCATAAAAGTGTTCACCCTCCTTCTGCATGAAATTTGTAATTTCTCTACGAAGGGCATGAGTTTTATGAACAGGGAAGAATTTGTTCAAAAATTTTTCAGCTAATTGATCCCAACTCCTAATTGTTCCAACTTCTAAAGAGTTCAACCAAGCTTTCGCTTTTTCTTTCAAAGAAAAGGGAAAGAGGCGCAACCTAACAGATTCATCAGAGAAATTTTGGAATTTAAATGTAGCACAAATGTCAAGGAACTCTTTAACATGATTATAGGGATCTTCTTTATTGGAACCATAGAATGTGGGCAAGAGTTGCATCACCCCTGGTTTCAACTCAAAGTGGTGTGCCGTGGTGAGCGGCAACACTATGCAGGAAGGTGAGTTGAATTGAATGGGGGATGAATAATCTTTTAGTGTCTTCCTCACATTCTCATTTTCCATGTTACCTAATTGATGTGTAACATCCATTGTATGTTTTAATCTTGCTTTGAAAGTTCTTTCAATTTCTAGGTCAAGAGGTGCAAGTTGTTCACCCAGTGACCGACGACCAAGCATACACTAATTAACAACACTAAAAATCAAATATCTAGAACAAACCTAAATATTGCAACTAACACAAGCAAGCAATCACAGAAAGAAATATAAAAATACTAAGCACCTAGAAAAATTAAAAGAGAAGGTAAAAGAATGCAAACGAGGGGAAGGGGTGGCCCTTCCAACGTTGGCGAGAATTCCGCGTTTTCTCTTACTCCTACAAAAAAGACAAAACACTGATAAGCAACAAAAATTAACTAAATTAAACTAAACTAAACTACTCTAAGAATTTGGTAAATTATCCTACGTAGTCCCCGGCAGCGGCGCCAAAAACTTGATGTAAATTTTAATGTAATACTCGCAAGCGCACAAATCTAATGTAGAATAGTGGCTACGAGGTCGATCCCTCAGAGACTTAGTAAGATATTCAACCTAATTCTAAAGTATGTAGCAAGTAATAATGAAATGTAAAGTTCTAATTTTTATTTTCTTTTTAAGCAATCAATTGTTCAACTAAACTAAAAGCACAGAAGTTAACTAAACAGAAGATAAAATAATAAAGAAAAAAAATCCTGTGTTCTGCTGTTTTCAATCCGTCTGTAATCCCGTCCTGCTTTGCTCTTTCCTCCACCTTCAGCAACAATCTCTCGATTGCACGCCTCAACCGTTCTACTCTTTCTCTCGAACAGAGTAGACAGTCCCCAATTCCAGCCAAAGCAAAACAGCCCTATCAATCTCGACCAGCAATTCTGCCCCCTCTCGAGAAACAGAACAGTTTTGCCGACTCCACAGAATCAGTTCTGCATCTCTCAATTACAGACCAGATCCTCCTTGTCACCAGTTGTAAATTCTCTCCCGTTTGCCCAGTCGACCCTCGAGCAGAAGTCTGCTCTGTTTTGTCTCTCGACAGAGCAACTCCGGCCTCCTCCTCTCCCGATTCCGGCCACCTCGAACAGAACCCAGAAAAGCAGATACGCCTCCACCAAAAACCGTCCTCTCTCACAGAACAATACACTCCAGTTCTTCCCCCGCCGACCTTTCTGGACAGCCGCCTGTCCAGAACAGAAATCCAGAAAACAGAGCCGCTCCTTGTTGCTGCAAGCACAATTCCAACCCGCCTCCGGCAGCTTTCTCTGCCTCTCGACAGATCCAGCCTCCACCCAACAGCCGCCACACCAAACACAGTTCCCCCCCTTCAGCACGAAGCCACCTCCTCCATTTATAGTCCAAAGAATCGAGTCGACGGCTACCCAGCCGCCTTCCTTTCCGGGCGCGACCTCAAGCTTTCAAAAAGGAATTTTTTCCATTTTACAGACATCGGCCAAATCAGAGCTTGCCGTCTTTCCTCCCTTCCAAGTCGAGGCAAGATCGTCACCGTCGCATCGCCGGAAATGAGACCCACCGCCGGCGGTCGTCAACTCGCCGGATTAATGTCGATCCCCTCTTCAAGCCTCTTCGTTTTTTTTGTCGCCTGATTGCAGCCTCACTTCGCCGGAATTTCCTCCGTCGTCGTCGTACCGCCGTCACAAACAGACCGCCATCGTCGCCGGAGCAAGACCCACCGCCGGCGGTCGCCGGAATTTCAGCCTCCTTCACTCTCCGGCAGAACAGAGCACGAGCTCTGTTCTGTTCCAAGCTCCCAGCGCCCGAGCCATCGGGCTCGGGTCGCTTTCTTTTTTTTTTACTTGAACCGGACCAGAACCAGACCGGCCGGTTCAATTCTCTTTTTCTTTTTTTTTTCTTTTTCTTAATTAAAACCCGCCGTATCAATCTCAGCCGCCGGATTTTCGATCTCTTCATATGAGCTGATTGACGCGTATTTGTTAATCTGAAACATGGAGCTCTAAGACCTGCATAAATAAAATAAATCGTAATTAGACGCATAATAAAACATGAATCTATTAAAACCAATTAATGCATCTAATAACTCAATTAAGCGTGTTTATTCATTAAACTCCAAATTACTCACTTAACACAGATAAACATTAATTATCCTTATTTTAACTAAAAATACGACTAACAAATAGGTAGAAAGGTATATAAAAATGTGTATATTTTCCATATATCAGATACACCTTAGATTTAGAAAGAGTTTTCTCTATTTCAAGTTTTTCTAAAAACTTAGTTTCTGTATCAAGACTAGTGCCTCATGGCTTTAATTTTCAGTTTATCAATTCCTTATTTCTGATTCTTAAAGATTCAGTCACCATTGGTTCTAGTTCTTTGATTGATGAACTATATAGTCTCTCTTTGCATGTTTCCTTTGAACAATCTATGATATCTGTACAAGGAAGTGTTATTAAAAGGAACTCCTCTATGTTATGGCACAGGCGTTTGGGCATATCTCCATTGAAGCAATTAGTAAAGGAGTTTTAAAAACTCTTGACTTTACTGATCTTGAGGCATGTATAGACTACATAAAGGGAAAACAGACTAACAAGTCTTCTAAGGGTGCTAAGAGGCATTATGAGAAATTAGGCACTATACACACTGATATTTGTGGACCGTTTAGTACTCCTTGTCTGAATGGTCAAAGGTATTTCATTACTTTTATAGATGATCATACACGATACATGTATCTTTATCTCTTAAATGAAAAGTATGAAGCATTTGATGCTTTCAAAACTTATAAGGCAGAGGTAGAGAAACAATCTGGATTGAGTATCAAAATTATTCGATCAGACAAAGGAGGGGAATACTATGGCAGGTACACAGAGAGTGGACAAAAACATGGACTATTTGCGCAGTTCCTGACGGAACATGGTATTATTGCACAATACATAGTACCAGGCACACCACAACAAAATGGTGTTGCTGAAAGGAGGAGTCGCACTTTGATGGATATGGTGAGGAGTATGATTAGTAACTCCTATCTTTCTCTCAATATGTGGAGTGAAGCCTTAAAGACAGCCGTGTACATTTTAAATCGAGTTCCATCTAAAGTCGTTCCTAAAACACCCTTTGAGCTATGGAATGGATGGAAACCTAGTTTAGATCATGTGCACATTTGGGGTTGTTCTGTTGAGGTTAGGGTGTATAATCCACTTGAGAAGAAGCTTGACCCTAAGATTGTCTGTGGTTTTTCATTGGCTATGCAGAAAGGTCTAAGGGTTATAGGTTTTATTGTCCATCTCACACCCATACAGTAGTCAAAACACGGAATGCATGTTTTCTTGAGTATGGAAACTTCAGTGGGAGTATTTCTTCTAAACACATTGTGTTTGAGGACTACGGGTTCCAGTTATTATACCCACATTTGGTGGAGGATCAGATGTTGTATCGCCTATGGTGATTCCAGAACAGCCTATCCCCTCTCTACTATCCCCTCAGAATCAAGTTGCTGAAGTTCCTATTGCACAGGCACCTCTGCCTATTGATGAAATAGGACTTCGACGATCCTCAAGAGTAAGGAAACCTGCACTCCCTTCTGACTATGTTGTCTACCTCCAGGAGTCTGACGAGAATGTTGGACTCATTCAAGATCCTATTATATATTCACAGGCCATGTCTGGAGATAACTCTAGCAAATGGTATGATACCATGCTGGAAGAGATGAAATCATTGGCTGATAATGAAGTCTGGGATCTCATAGCGTTACCGCAGGGCGCCAGGACTCTTGGCTGCAAATGGGTCTATAAGACTAAATTAGATCTATCTGGTAACATTAACAGATATAAGGCTCGACTTGTAGCCAACGCTTTTCTTCAGAAAGATGGTGTTGACTATAATGAAACCTTCTCTCCAGTTTCTATGAAGGATTCATTGAGAGTTATTTTGGCCCTTGTAGCTCATTTTGATTTGGACTTACACCAAATGGATGTAAAGATGGCGTTACTGAATGGGGATCTTGAGGAGGAGGTGTATATGACTCAGCCTGAAGGATTCACCTCCGATGAAGGAAGTCATTTGGTTTGTAGACTCAAGAAGTCAATATACGGACTGAAACAGACCTCCCGACAATGGTATTTGAAGTTCAACGATGTTATTACTTCATTTGGTTTTAAGGAGAACATTGTTGATCAGTGCATATACCTTAAGGTTAGTGGGAGCTGTTACACATTTTTGGTCTTGTATGTTGATGACATTCTACTTGCAAGCAGTGACTTAGGGATGTTGCACGAGACTAAGCAGTTTCTTTCTCAAAACTTTGACATGAAAGATTTAGGAGAGACATCCTGTATCATAGGGATTGAGATCTATCTTGATAGATCCAGAAGGATCCTTGGGTTGTCTCAACAGGCCTATATCAATAAAGTTCTGAAACGGTTTAACATGGAAAACTGCTCACCTAGTGCAGCGCCTATTGTGAAGGGTGACAAATTTGGCTTGTTTCAATGTCCAAAGAATTATTTGGAATTGGAAAGCATGAACGAAATTCTTATGCATCGGCAGTTGGTAGTATGATGTACTTGGAGGTCTGTACAAGACATGATATTGCCTTTGCTATGGGAATGTTGGGTAGATATCAAAAAAATCCATGGTTGGATCATTGGAGAGCTGCAAAGAAGGTTATGAGGTATCTACAAGGAACGAAGGATTACATGCTTACATACAGACATTCTGATCATTTGGAACTGGTTTGATATACAGATGCAGACTTTGCTGGTTGTGTTGACTCGAAAAAGTCAACATCAGGTTATATTTTCCTTTTGGCAGGCGGTGCTGTCTCTTGGAAAAGTATTAAGTAAACCCTTACAGCGTCGTCAACTATAGAGGCAGAGTTTGTTGCTTGTTATGAGAGCACGTCACATGCTACTTGGCTGATGAACCTAGTCACAGAACTTACTATTATGGATTCCATATCTAGGCCGTTAAAGATGTTATGTGATAGTAGTTCTTCTGTACTATTCTTCACGAAGAACAACAAGAGTGAAAGTTAGAGTAAGCACATCGACATCAAGTATCTTGTTGTTCGGGATCGTGTTAAAGCAGGGACAGTTATTATTGAGCATATTTGTACTAAGCTTATGGTTGCTGATCCAATGACTAAGGGCTTACCCCCTTCTCTGTTTAAGAGTTATGTGGATCGTATGAGTCTTATTAGCTCATCATGCATTTGATTTTGTCGATGTACTTCTGGACTTTACTCCTTTATTATAGCAGTTACAATTTCTTTTCTCACGGTGTCTCATTTTTCAGTGCACTTAAGTATGAGACAATATTTGCAGAATGAGTGGGAGCATGCCTTCACTCATAAATATATTTTGCCACATATACAACTGAAATAGATTGAATTAGTTGCATTGTGATATATGGATGGGAATGTTCTCCTCTAAGGACATAATCTCCTTGATTCATGCGATTATGCTAATGTCATAACTTTCCTAATGTCATGTGGTGCTCATCAATCACGTAGTATGTTCTATATTGTTGTGAAACAAAATCCGGAGCCCTTGGCTATTGATTAAAAAATGGACACCCAAAAGGAGTTGTTTCCAATATTTGGATATGGATTCAACTACTGTTACGCGTCTCAGTATCCATGAAATTATGCATGTACACTAGTAAAATCAATTCAAAATTGTTGACATACTTCCCTGATGTCAACCCAATTTACAGGACGGATAATTACTTCTTCTTATCTTTGTCATGGATAACTAATGGTTCCCTTCTGTATCAAATCTCAGTGCTAAAATCACCAAACCTGTGAGTTTAACTACCCTCCCACCGATTCCTTTCTTCACATTTACCAGAAAATAATATACGCATGCCATTTATTTCTTTTTCTCCATTTGCATTTCTAGAAATTAAGACTTCGCATTGCCTAATTCTGAACTGATCACCATTGCTTTAAGAAAGGAGTCTCTGCTTGCTTCAAGCATGGTGCAGACATGGCAATCTATCGCATTATGAACACGATATTGGATCTGCTATGATGACTGCAGTTCGTTTCCCAATCATCAAAAAATGTGCATTCATATCCGATGAGCATGACAATAGTTTCTTCATGCCGACGTCCCAGGTGGGTAGAGCTTCCAAAGTCCCACAGCAGAATCTTGTGAAGAGGAGGCCATAAGCATGCAGTCTATTGAAAATGAGACTGCAGTACACTGCAAGCTCAGTGTAATTATAGAAGACACCCAACACTATTTGCAATTGGTTTTCAGTAGTCATCAACAATAAGTAACCATAAAGAAAGTCTACTGGTGCACCACAGTGTGAGGATCGTGAGGCCTCGATGATACCTGAGGAATTCGACAAGAACATAAAACCAACAAACAAAACACAAACACAAACAAATTGGTGTGGAATGGCCAAATCACCTCTCCACTAAAAAATAATTTTCTTCCACTATATTATAGAAAATAAAATACAAGAACTCTCCCAAATCCCACTGAGATACAAGTTCTCAATACCAAAATCCTTCCTCAACCTTGAGCAAAAACATGTCTTATGCTTCAAGCATCTCAGATACTCAAACTCTTGAAAAAACTGATCTACACATGAATTATGCATTTTATTATCTCCAGAGCTTATGTTTCTGCTAGTGTTTGATTAGAATTTCTACTACTTTAATATAGTTTTTTGGTTTTTATAGCAAAACAAGAGTAATACATAAAAATGAGGTGAAAAGTAACTCAAATGGTTAAATCATCATAACTTCATGTATAAATCTCGGATTAGACTGATACAAGCTTCATATTAAATTCAAGAAGTCAGCTTTCCAACGCCACCAACTATGCACAATTCGGAGTTTGGGACAGAAAGTTATAGCCATTTGAAGATTATGAACAGTAACCACGATCGATCGGCTATCAATGCGATCGATCGCCTCAGCCGCAAAATAGTATTATTGAAGGAAGCGATCGATTGGCATAAAAACGATCGATCGTATCTACTGGAATTTTTGATCCACGTAAAATAGTAACTACGATCGATCGGTATCATACGGCATCGATCGCCAAAGCAATCGATCAGAGGAAAATAACGAAGGAATTGCAATCGATCGATAGGCGAACGATCGGCAATACGGATCGATCGATCGCCGTGTACGGAAAATCGAAATAAGACCTATTTAGACTCGAATTTGGAAGGGGACTTCGTGGTTTCTCTTTAAACTTATAAATAGGCCTTATGGGAGAATGTTTTGGGCTAACCCTTGGAGAATCTAGAGACACCCTTGGAGGCTAGAGCAAATGAGAGAAGAAGATGAAGAATATGATGGTGATTTCTCTTCCGATGAGAGGTTAAAAACTTTTCCAAGGCGTAGATGAAGCCCAATAATCTGGTTGTATAGTTTCTTTTCTCTCATCTTATGTTTTTATTCTAGTTGGTGTATGGATCTTATTGTATAATCACTGTTAATTCATTAAAGGTTTGTTCTTTGTACTCGAGAGAGACAAGAGTGAATTCTTGTGAGTTTCAATCCAAAGAATACTTGCGTATCCGAGAGGAACGTAAATAGACTGAGGTGTTATATATCAATAAAGTTTCATTGGTTTATACTCTAGAGAGATAGATCACAATTCCATATTTTAATTATTTTATGTGTTACGTCTGAGAGGAGAGCACTATATTTTGAGTTGACAAGTGTATGTCCGAGGGGAATATTCTAGCCAATTGGAAATCTTTATTCAAAAGATAGAGAGAAACGATACACTAGTTTATTGTGGTGGATTCGAAGCCTTGATCTTCTCCATATTGGTTAATTCTCCCTTAGTTTAGTTAAAGTTCATTGCTTTCTTAGTCTAGAATCAACACTGCTGCTTTCTTTTGAATTTGGTAAAATATTAATCCATCCCTGAGGTTCGACAACCCTATTTATTCTCACCGTAGTACAATTGCCTTGTGCACTTGCAAGGGTTTCATATTTAAACAATCAAGTTTTTGGTGCCGTTGCCGGGGACAGCACAATAGTTTACTAAATTCTTAGCATAGTTAGTTTTAGAGTAGTTTAGTTTAATTTAAATTTCTTTTTAGTAGCTTAATTGCATTTTTTTCTTTTTACAGGATTAAGAGAGGACGCTGATTCTCGTCATCGTTGGAAGGGCCATCCCTTCCCACTGTTTGCACTCTCTTAACCTTCTTTTAGAGTAAATTTGGGTGCTTAGTGTTTTCCATTTTCTTTGTGGGATTGCATGAT